>VZTO01026703.1:53858-94862 GCA_013400615.1 Syrrhaptes paradoxus
CTGCAGACAGGGAACAAATTAGCCTGTTGCTAACAACCATTTAAGACAGGGGGTTTTATCCAACCATTTCCACAGATAAATATCCTTGTATCCAGAAGCACACTAACAGGACATACTTGCCAGCATCCACAGACATTTATTTCCTGAGTGCCACATTCAAACGCAACACATATAACTAAGAGTCCTCACACAAACCCCTGCACAACTTCTACCAGCCAATCTCCAAGACAGAGTAAGGCAAAACAAGGCAGAGCCACTGTGTCGCTGTTTAAAAAACAAAGACACATCTGGTACCACAGAACTTTCCTACCATTTTAGTCAAGTCCTCAGAGTGGACCCATAACCACACAGACAACCTCCAGCAGCAGACATCCCTCAGCCCAAGCCTGGCAGTCAGAAAAAGGCTCCTTACTATTTCATTACAAATTGGGAGTAGAGTTGAAGGCACATATGAGAAGACATCTCCTTTGCCACTTTCGAGTCTGGCTGACTAGCATCTGTGCATTTGGGCAGATTTTCTCAGGTAACAGAAACCATTCACACAAGCTGGAGGATAGATGCAAAGGACACACTCAAGCAAAAATAATCGCAGAGTTCAAAATCAAAGGTGGCTGGTCCCCAGTCCTCAAGCGGGCCAAGACGATGGGAAAAATCCAAGCAATCGGAGACAAACTCTACCAGGTAGGAGCCAGTAGGCGAAGTCCCTGTGTTGTTTTGGCTGCCAAGATGTCTGTGCAGACCCTAGCGCTACAGGATCCTCCCCCAGACAGTGTACCAAGTGCTGCAGAGGTATCATCAGTGCCACAACAGTGAACATAGGCTTGGACTGCATATTGTGGAATGCATCATATTACCTTAACATCTGGATCTGAAGAGGTTACAAACGACATCTGATTATACATCTGTTTTAACCCAAATCTGTGTCTGAGGCTGTCTTCTAAGAATATTCATGGGCATTTCCCCTGGCAGATCCACCCAGCAGGATGGATGAACCACATGCAACAGTCTCCAGACTAACAGTCGGATTCTCCTCGCTTACACCAGGGCAAGCTGGAGTGAATAATTTCACAGAAGCCAGAGAAACTCATCAGGGTAAAGTCAGTACGAGAGAAGAATTAAGCCAGGCAATCCAACGGGCAGGAGCATGCACCAGCATACTGATGGGGCTCCTCAGCCACATGCTGGTGTGTGGTAAGCTCAAGCGTGGCCACAGGCATTTTCTGTAAACATACGGAGGAAGAGCATCAATCTTAATGCTGACAGACATTTTACACCGCGCTCAGCCACAATGAGAGTCCCACCAGCTGGCAGGCAGAAGCAACTGCCTCCTCCTGCACATAGTACCCAGGGAGTGCCCCGGCACACAGCTCCCCACCCTCATACTCACACAAAAAGGCCAACAGGACAGCAACAAAGTGTTGCAAACCACTACAGGTGGCATCCCACTCTTGAAACGATTCCTGTCCTTTGCCCCTAATCTGTAATTGCCTGAGTAACACGTGAGAGTTCTGAGGAGGGAGGGCAGAATATGAACAAGTCCCTGGCAGAAGAGGAACAACACCATTCTCCCAGGGGTGTTACTTAGAGGAAATCTGCTTCAGGTAAAAAACATGCTGGTGTTTTGTGCCTGCCATGGCAAGATACAAATTCATTACACAACATTCACACGGGTGAATGGTCCAGTGCTTTGGGGGTCAGCCCAGGTCCCAGGAGAGGTACAAATATAGTCTCTATATATTATGTGCAATTTTTGTCTGGGCCTCAGCTGCAGTACTTGTCCATTCATATTTTACTAGTGTCTGCTGTGTGCAGCTGCCCGAAACACCTCTACCTGTGTGAGTGGTTCCTGGCATAACAAGGGCCATGGTTGTGAATGATGCTATAAACAAGAAACACCCCATAACGTCAGGCAACAACCAAAAAAACAGGTACATAAACATTTCTGCGATAATTTTAACGATTGCCCTGGAACCAATTTATTTTTTTTTCCCCTCAGAGGGACAGTCCATTAACTGTTCACTCACCCAAGCAGTGACATTGGCTTCTTTGCAACAGTTCTTGAGAACTGCAGCTCACCAAGAGAGGAAACAGTTCACTTGTACTAACCAGATTGTGCAAAATGGGATACCGAGATGAGCTGCATCCTGTCTCTATGCACTGCAATGCTGCGTTTTGCTGAACCAAAATACTCATGAAGAAGGGGACATTTGGGTCGTGAAGATGCGACCTTGGCTGTGCTCTGCTGAAGGTCTGAGCCCGACAGGCTTCAGCAAGTGCTCAGCACCTTGGAAGGTGGGGACTTTTTGTCCATCAGATTCAGAATGTCAAGACACAAACCTCAAAAATAACTACAAGTAAAGACTTGCTGGCACGTCTCAAAGTGAAACCCACAACTGGTTAAATCCCTTCCTCTTTTGTCACTGATTTTTAGCCCCTAATAAACTTGATATCTCCTGGCTCTTGTGGAATATTTTGACTGACAATACTGAAGCCAGAGAAATAAGAAAATTCTGTCACTTAGGGATTTTACAGTCATTTAGTCTAAGGAAAATTTTAGAATACTGTTATAGCCTTCTGATAATTGTTATATACACACTTCCCAAGCAGAAATGTTTCAGGCATTCAAGAAAAAGAAAAGCAAATACATTGTCAAAATGTCAATTTCTTGAGCTGATTTTTTTTCATAGAAACGTGACCAGAAAGTCCAAAACCAACATTGCTAAATCGATAAGAATTCCAAATCCTATCTACTAAATACTATAAATCGGACACTTACTTAGGCTTCAAAGATAAAAATGAGGGTTTAGACAAGGCAGACGAGCTTTGCAAACTAAAATCCTTCCTTTACATAAAATAAATTATTTGATAAAAGATTAGGTTGTTTACCAAGAAGTAAGTCCTTGCCTTCAGCATTTTCTCCTCTACTAAGCGCTGTGGCAGTGGTGCAGAGCCAGCCAGCACCGTGGGCACACACCCTGGCTGCCCCACAGCTGGGCATTTTTCTCATGTCCGGATTGCTGTGCGGGGGCTGCAAGGTCCCTGCTCTGACCTTACTGTGGTTGTAGCTCTCCTAGCACCTGGAGTTACATGGGGAGTATGACTGCTTTCTTTTTAGAAAGACCTCAGTCTTCTCTCTTTTGTTATAAAGCGCAGATGGCAGCCATACACACAATGATGCTATTTTCCAGGAGCAAACCCCCTCTTGCCCCCCTCACATGGCATTGCTTGGTCTCTGGAGACTGTGACTTCCCTTTGCTTCTTCTTTTAATCCATCTAGCACTTGACTGCTGAAAAATCAATGACTGAAAATCAATATTAGTTCATAAATATCTGCTAGGGGCAGGGGGAAGGGGCAAGATGCAGTATTGCCATCTCCCACCATTTTATCTCAGCTTTCCAAGGGCTTGGCAATCTCTGCAATGTCCCAAACCCAGGAACCATGTGACTGAGTCACACTTTTTTAAAAACAAAGATAAATTCCTAATTATAGCAAGAAACTTGCAAACAGAGCTTAGGCTCATATACTAATGGGAAAATCAAAAGTGGTTTTAAGGACTGGGGCAGGGGGCACGGGGTTCATTCATGGCCTTTTATCGTTGGAACTGGCAGTATGAAATGACTTTTTTCTGGCTGTGAACTGCATTACAAAGAGCAAATTGGTGCATTTTGCTTGTTTTGCTCTAGAAACTTGTCTTTTGGCTGGAGAAACTGTATTTGTCCATCTCAGTGCTGTTCTCCCTCCACTTTTTATTATGCTTTTTCCTACTCTTTCTTCATATTATTTTCCATCCATCTCACCAGAACTAGACAGAGGCAGNCATATACTAATGGGAAAATCAAAAGTGGTTTTAAGGACTGGGGCAGGGGGCACGGGGTTCATTCATGGCCTTTTATCGTTGGAACTGGCAGTATGAAATGACTTTTTTCTGGCTGTGAACTGCATTACAAAGAGCAAATTGGTGCATTTTGCTTGTTTTGCTCTAGAAACTTGTCTTTTGGCTGGAGAAACTGTATTTGTCCATCTCAGTGCTGTTCTCCCTCCACTTTTTATTATGCTTTTTCCTACTCTTTCTTCATATTATTTTCCATCCATCTCACCAGAACTAGACAGAGGCAGGCAGTCCCATACCTGCATATAAGAGCCACATCAGGGAAAAAAACATCTCTAGGCAGAGGTGGCCCATAAGGGCCCAGCAGGAATTAATCTCCATGATGGGGAGATATTTTTAGGTGATATTTAGGATCTTGCCTACATGCTGCAGATTTATAAAATCAGCAAGGCAAGCTCAGGAGGAGGAAGATTATGCCTGGATCCCCCAGAAGGAATAAACTTATGGAGATGGAATAATTCATTCACACCTTTTCCCCACTCCCTACCGTTAACCACTTGCCAAAATTGCAAATCCCAGGGAGCTGCTGCCAAGTTGCTCTTTCTTGGGAGCAATTTTCATGGTGGCTATGGGACAAGCAGCTCTCCTTCCCTGGTGACAGCCAGCCCAGCTGCTTGGCGAGAATGAAATATGTAGCAGGACTAAGTAGGGTGCCACAGACTGCTGTTCAACTAGGGAGCTGTGAGAGCAGAGCTGTAAGACAGACTGTCTCCCTGGGCTTTCTCCAAGGAGTCCCTGGCTCTGTATCACCCACCTCTGCAGAACATGGTTGTCACCTGTCAGGTGTCACATTAGCACAGAGATGTGCCTGCTTCCAGCGTGCAGCATGCCATACTCTCTGCTCCAGTGCGATAGGAACCCTTCTTTTCCCAAAGCCCAAGGAGGCTGGAGCACGATGCTCAGTGCCAGCCTGCACTTCCTGTATGAGCTGTGCAGCAATTTGCTGGAGTATGCAAGAGCCACAGGCACCAAAAAGCTTCTCCGTGCTCCAGCAACTCCACTTACCTATTCCAGCTCCAAGCTGTTCTTCCCAAAACTGCTTTCACTCAAGTGAGCCACTCAACAATATAAAATCCCTCAAACAAAACAGGGGCCCATCTGCAACACCACTTCCATAAAGAAGCATGACTCCAGTCAAAAGTCTCTGGAAAGATGAGATACTGGCAGTGCTGAGAGCTTGTGTCCTTGAGCTGCACTGGAGAACACCTCTGCCTCCTGGACAGGAGTGACCATGGGCAGTAACAAAAAACTGGACCATTTAGGACGCATGCAGCTGTTAATTTGGCTGAATTATTTTGGGGCCTCTCACAGATGGCATGTTATAAACAAAGTCCAGAAGTGACATAGTACCCCCAAAGGTGAAGAAGGTGAAACTAGCAGCAGGACATGGTTTCCCAGGGATGCCACAGACTGCACTGGGTTGTTGCATGTCACAGCATACTTTGCAGCTACTGAGCCAAAACATGACACTGCTGGAGTTTGACATCGTGTAAATGATTTAGTGGAGCGACACACTCAGACAATTTGTCCCTTAACTCATGCCAATGCTGTAGCAGCTTCCTCAAAGAAAAGAGCCTATGGAGTCCCTGCCTGGAAATGAGATTACTCCACATAGGAATATATCCACCAGTCTTTCCCAATTGTTCCTTCAGTCGGTTCACTGTATGAGCTGCCTTCTAAAGCCCAAGATAAAATCTGATACTAAAGAAGTGAACCCAGAACTTTGCTGTTAACATACAGAACCTCTGGATTTTTCTACCACAGAAAAGCAACCATTCACATAACTGGGTAATCTGGTTTTGTGTTTTGATGGCAGCAGAGTGTCTTTGACTGCAGTTTAGGGACTGGGAATAGCACACAAAGCAGTAAGGACTCATAGCCCATGAACGCAGATTCCTACGGATTCCTTTGTGCAAGTCCTAGCTGCCTAACAAAGGAAACCAGTGAGCAGGCAGCCAGAAAGAACATCTCAGTACCAGCTTCCCCATCCTCCACTGAGAAGCTTACACATTCCCATGGCTTGTACAGGCAGCACAAGATACTCAAGCAGAACTCAGCTCTTACAGTTTTGAAGTTTTGCACTAACGGAGGCAAATGCGCTACTCTTAGACACAAAAGACATGCAAAAATGAAAAATTATTTGATGGCTGCAAGTTGGCCATGCCAGAGGAGAGCAGCATTTCAGGCCATGCTCCCGCCAGCTCATCCAGTTGGCCAGAACTCTGGTGTCACCTGCCAGCCCACTACCTTCCATGTATCTTCTGTCCAACTCAGGAGACTACTCAAGTGCAAAAGCCTCCAAGATCCCTTCTTACAGTGAAAAATCACCATTTGAGTGGTTGGATCTGTTGGAAGTTGGCTGAGAGGAAAAAAACTCATGCTGGAAACTTAAGGTAGAGGATACGAAAAAGTATGATCAGCAAAATAACGAAAGGAGGGTCAGAGATAGTGCCCTGACTATGCTGAATTGATCATCTACAGATAAATTAAGTACATAACTTAGGAAGTCAAGCCTGTGATCAGCACAGCATGGTAGACAGGGAAGTCAGTTCCTGCACAGAACGTGTCAAATAGCCAAAGTTTTATTTTTTGTTATTTAGCATAAAGGAGGTTTGGCTCTGGAGGATTCGATGCAGTTCATGATACTGCAGTGGCATAAAGCCTATGTCTAATAAGCTTAGAAAACCTTCTCAAAATAAAATAAAAAAAAATCCTGTATTTCTCCATCGCTTTTCCTATGTGTTAATGGATGGGGGTTGACTTTGTGAAATTGCTGCAGCAAACTAAGAATGATGCATGAAGTGAGAAATTCTGCCCAATGCACACAGAATATGGATGTGCTATGTTGCTTGCTGTGCGTTCCACAGATACACAATATTCATCTCGGTCAGAGCAGCAGCTGGTAAAGCCTTCAAAGCCCAGAGACTTTTGCATACCCAATGCAAAAGACAAGTAAAGCTGAGGCTAACTCCCCGTGGTGTCCCCTGACAGCAAAAGGAAGAGGTGGACAAATGTATGCAAGCAAACAGGAGGTGATAAAAGGCAGAGGGCAGAAGGGGAGNTTCTAAAGCCCAAGATAAAATCTGATACTAAAGAAGTGAACCCAGAACTTTGCTGTTAACATACAGAACCTCTGGATTTTTCTACCACAGAAAAGCAACCATTCACATAACTGGGTAATCTGGTTTTGTGTTTTGATGGCAGCAGAGTGTCTTTGACTGCAGTTTAGGGACTGGGAATAGCACACAAAGCAGTAAGGACTCATAGCCCATGAACGCAGATTCCTACGGATTCCTTTGTGCAAGTCCTAGCTGCCTAACAAAGGAAACCAGTGAGCAGGCAGCCAGAAAGAACATCTCAGTACCAGCTTCCCCATCCTCCACTGAGAAGCTTACACATTCCCATGGCTTGTACAGGCAGCACAAGATACTCAAGCAGAACTCAGCTCTTACAGTTTTGAAGTTTTGCACTAACGGAGGCAAATGCGCTACTCTTAGACACAAAAGACATGCAAAAATGAAAAATTATTTGATGGCTGCAAGTTGGCCATGCCAGAGGAGAGCAGCATTTCAGGCCATGCTCCCGCCAGCTCATCCAGTTGGCCAGAACTCTGGTGTCACCTGCCAGCCCACTACCTTCCATGTATCTTCTGTCCAACTCAGGAGACTACTCAAGTGCAAAAGCCTCCAAGATCCCTTCTTACAGTGAAAAATCACCATTTGAGTGGTTGGATCTGTTGGAAGTTGGCTGAGAGGAAAAAAACTCATGCTGGAAACTTAAGGTAGAGGATACGAAAAAGTATGATCAGCAAAATAACGAAAGGAGGGTCAGAGATAGTGCCCTGACTATGCTGAATTGATCATCTACAGATAAATTAAGTACATAACTTAGGAAGTCAAGCCTGTGATCAGCACAGCATGGTAGACAGGGAAGTCAGTTCCTGCACAGAACGTGTCAAATAGCCAAAGTTTTATTTTTTGTTATTTAGCATAAAGGAGGTTTGGCTCTGGAGGATTCGATGCAGTTCATGATACTGCAGTGGCATAAAGCCTATGTCTAATAAGCTTAGAAAACCTTCTCAAAATAAAATAAAAAAAAATCCTGTATTTCTCCATCGCTTTTCCTATGTGTTAATGGATGGGGGTTGACTTTGTGAAATTGCTGCAGCAAACTAAGAATGATGCATGAAGTGAGAAATTCTGCCCAATGCACACAGAATATGGATGTGCTATGTTGCTTGCTGTGCGTTCCACAGATACACAATATTCATCTCGGTCAGAGCAGCAGCTGGTAAAGCCTTCAAAGCCCAGAGACTTTTGCATACCCAATGCAAAAGACAAGTAAAGCTGAGGCTAACTCCCCGTGGTGTCCCCTGACAGCAAAAGGAAGAGGTGGACAAATGTATGCAAGCAAACAGGAGGTGATAAAAGGCAGAGGGCAGAAGGGGAGAATCAAAAATCAAAATCAAGGGTGTAAGTATCTCTGTAAGGATCAAGTCTCATCATTACAGAGACAATATGTGAGTGGAGATGCACAGGAGGGATTCAGTTCCAGCAGTGCAAAGGCAGCACAGCTGTCAGCATGGAGAGCATGAGGAACAGAGATTTGAGCCACAGCATTGTCATTGAGGTGCATATGCAGCAGGGTGATCAAGTCACACCACCCCAAAGGGCATGTATTAACATTTGTACTGACATTCAAACATACCTATTTCCATAATTATGCTTCTGCTTTTCCTTTCTAAGCTACTAAGTTGCTACTTGCTGCCCTTAGATGCTAACCATATATTTGGCAGTATACAAGAGAGAATATGAAAGGCATGAGGAGGCTAACAGTTACAACCCGTGCTTTATCAGAAAAGTTAATCCATCTTCCCAGTGCTCCTACATATGTAGGCACCTGAAAAAAAACCACAATCACCTTTATGGCAACACCCTCCTCTCCCAAACAAGCGCTACTGCAGCAAGCCTCCTTTGCTACACTCCATGCTTCTCTTTCCTGCCACAAGAGCACAGGCCACGGAGCTGCTGAGGCAGCACATCTCCCCAGCTTTCCCACCAGCTCCCTCTGCCCAGGGACACAGCCTGAGGCAACCCTAGCTGGCTCCTCCACCTGGCCTACACCTCTTAGTTCAGAAGGTGCTCAGGCTTTTGCAAAAAAAAAGGTGGATTTCTACCAGGGAGGGGGTGCAGTCTCCATCTATACTGGGATTTTGAAAGTGCATCTGCACAAGACCTTAAAGAAGATATTGCATCTTTTTAAGGATGATGCAGCTGCTGCCCTCTTGGCCCCATTGGTTCCCTTTAGCACTCCAGGTTTTCTTTAGCCACCCCATGCTCCACACCTGTACTGCAACCTATGGCCCAAGGTTTGCCACTGGAAACCATCCACCACAGCCTCTCTCTGGAGTTGCCACTTATCTGCACTTCACCGCTTTAGTCTCTGCTTCCTCACGGTAAGGCTCTGTTTAAGTTAGGTGACTTGCCTTAATTATGTATCTGTTCACAATTGCTGCCATTGCTGTCTCCAGACAGCCCAGCTTCCCGGAGGGCCACTCACGTCCCATGTTCTCAGACCATTTCCCAGAGAAAAGATGGTTTGTGTTTGGGGTTTGTTTTGTTTTCTTTTCTTTTTTTCTCCTTTGAACAGCCAGAAATCGAAACTTTTTGAGGAAACCTGTCTGTTTCAGGGAGCAGACAAGCTTTTCCACACAAATGAGACCATAATTTAGCAATTCTATTTTCTAAATGACATTGTGCAGATTCCAAATAGGGGGTGAAACAACAGTTATATGCCTATCCCAAAATGAGAGCACAGCACTGACATTTATTTGTCTTCTAAAGCACTGCTAAGAGGGCTGTCTGGAAAAGAAGAGTTTCTCCCCTCTTCTTCTCACCTCCCCACACTTCACTAGGTTTCAGTCCTGGCCCAGCAAACCTCTGCTCTGCCTAGCTCACGGCAGGAAGACCTGTGCCATCCTTGTGCCAGAAGAGTGCCCACTCCCAGGCTGGTGACTGTGTTGAACTACTTTTCCCACCCATAGTTAGCTTCACCCTGGACCTTAAAACCTCTCTGTTGAAGTTTCAATTCACACAGACAAGCTGTTGCGACTTCAACCAATTGGCATGTTCAACCAGCCCTGCCCTTCCATGAGGTCTATAAGGTATATACCCATTTCTACAGGCAGTTAGAAAGCAATAGCAGCAGGGCTTCTTCCTGAGCTGTCAGGGGACAGCAGCACTGCCCACAAGTACTCAAAAGCATATCTGCTAGTAATGAGCAGATGTACAGCTCAGTCAGCCACAGTCACAGCAAACCCGGAGCTATCCCTGCTCAGGCTTTCAGTCTCCAAAGACAAGACCGGCTTCTTTTGCATTAGGAGCATACTCTGTGAATGCATGCATCTGCTGCATGTGAAAAGCAGCTTTATTTGGGAATGGAGGTGTGAAAGAATAGCACAGAATAATAACAGCCTAGAACAAAGTCCATACTGACCTACAGCTGACATTCCTTGCCTCAGTCACAGAAGTGCGAAGTCCCTTTGCAAATCCATGCTTAAATACCTCCTTTTTCAGGACCCAAAGAAAATATCAAGACATTTAAAAAGCAAAAACACATCCTTCCTTTTTCATTCATGCAAATGCAGGACATACTCCGTGTGTTTTTNGGGCATGTATTAACATTTGTACTGACATTCAAACATACCTATTTCCATAATTATATGCTTCTGCTTTTCCTTTCTAAGCTACTAAGTTGCTGTTCCAAAAACAGTCTATACCACCCTTCATCTGATAAGGATTCCCAGTCCCCCAACATTTCTCATAAAAATCTGGCAGGACCTTTACAGAAGTATTAGTGTACAATACAGACACTTTGGGTATGTCTTTTCTTCCAGCAGCTTCTTCCCTCCCTCTCCATCCATGCTAGCAGATGTCTCAGAAGGGCATTGTTCCCACTCAATGAACCTGCTCCAGATTCCTGGCCCTGCTGAGCACATTCAGGTACCACAGAAACCCTCCATCTCCTGCCCAGCCTCTGCTCGTGGGCTTCAGATGGAGCGAATGCTTAACACTTCCGAAAAAATACTCAAGCTGCCAAGGTAAACTTCATGTGAATACTCTCTAAAGCCATTCAAATATACATTTAGCAATCTTTTTAAGGAAAGAAACATGTCTGAAGTTTTCTGTGCACTCTATGCACCATCCCTTTCCCCTGCCGTCCCACCAGGTTCAATCAAGATGCTTTCTAAAAATTAATCCCACTTTGGTTGGCTTTCAGGGAAGAAATCATTCTGCCTTTTCTTTTTTTTTTTTTTAAGGCATCATGTAAAGAATGCCTGTTTAATTAACAACACACATTGCTGCCTCTGCTCATCTGACTTCCCACAGCCGGCTACCAGTTTTGACATGTTTTCATAACAATAAAATGCAATAAATGAATTTAAGCCTTGAACGACTCTAAGCTGCAATGTAGGAAAACCGTGAAAGATAAATGATGTCTTAACTAATTTTATGATTTATTATTCCCTCAACTTTACTCATCGTGTGATGCAGGAAAACTCATTTTTCTATTTGGCAGATAGCTGTGTCAACCCTACTAATAGGTACTATTACCATCACATAAATATGTTGGTGGAAATAAGTGTGGTTTCACTCTTACGCTGACCTCAGCACTTCAGTTTTATTACAAGCACAAGATCTGTCAGCAACAAAAATTGATGCACTTATCCAGATATTCTGCTTGTCTGCCACTAGCATTTTATTCATTTTTCCTCCCTAAAAGTTCATATTTAAGCAAGTGCAGATTCATGGTTTNGAACAGCCAGAAATCGAAACTTTTTGAGGAAACCTGTCTGTTTCAGGGAGCAGACAAGCTTTTCCACACAAATGAGACCATAATTTAGCAATTCTATTTTCTAAATGACATTGTGCAGATTCCAAATAGGGGGTGAAACAACAGTTATATGCCTAACCCAAAATGAGAGCACAGCACTGACATTTATTTGTCTTCTAAAGCACTGCTAAGAGGGCTGTCTGGAAAAGAAGAGTTTCTCCCCTCTTCTTCTCACCTCCCCACACTTCACTAGGTTTCAGTCCTGGCCCAGCAAACCTCTGCTCTGCCTAGCTCACGGCAGGAAGACCTGTGCCATCCTTGTGCCAGAAGAGTGCCCACTCCCAGGCTGGTGACTGTGTTGAACTACTTTTCCCACCCATAGTTAGCTTCACCCTGGACCTTAAAACCTCTCTGTTGAAGTTTCAATTCACACAGACAAGCTGTTGCGACTTCAACCAATTGGCATGTTCAACCAGCCCTGCCCTTCCATGAGGTCTATAAGGTATATACCCATTTCTACAGGCAGTTAGAAAGCAATAGCAGCAGGGCTTCTTCCTGAGCTGTCAGGGGACAGCAGCACTGCCCACAAGTACTCAAAAGCATATCTGCTAGTAATGAGCAGATGTACAGCTCAGTCAGCCACAGTCACAGCAAACCCGGAGCTATCCCTGCTCAGGCTTTCAGTCTCCAAAGACAAGACCGGCTTCTTTTGCATTAGGAGCATACTCTGTGAATGCATGCATCTGCTGCATGTGAAAAGCAGCTTTATTTGGGAATGGAGGTGTGAAAGAATAGCACAGAATAATAACAGCCTAGAACAAAGTCCATACTGACCTACAGCTGACATTCCTTGCCTCAGTCACAGAAGTGCGAAGTCCCTTTGCAAATCCATGCTTAAATACCTCCTTTTTCAGGACCCAAAGAAAATATCAAGACATTTAAAAAGCAAAAACACATCCTTCCTTTTTCATTCATGCAAATGCAGGACATACTCCGTGTGTTTTTGTGTGTGTAAATTAATCTGCACTTGACCATGGGAGCATTCTGACCACATCAGTGATTCTGTGCTTGGTGCCACAGGCTACCTGACCTGCATTTCAAACAAACAAAATAGTTTTGTCACTCCGGAAACTCAACTCATTATATAGCACTGCACTAGTAGCGATCTGTGAGCAGTTCAGCTCCTAGGACAGATGGGAAGTCAGTGGTATTATACAACTGATATGCTGCTTGCTGGTGATGCTGAAATTCTTGTGGGAAACTAAATAACAAGACATGTTCAGCAGGACAAGAACAAAAAACCTCTACCTGATAAACATTCTGTGCCTCTGCTCTGAATACTGCTAAAAAAAGGTAAAGCTAAAAGCATGTTCATCTTGACAACTAATTACACTTTGAATCTTCCCTTCCAAAAACAGTCTATGCCACCCTTCATCTGATAAGGATTCCCAGTCCCCCAACATTTCTCATAAAAATCTGGCAGGACCTTTACAGAAGTATTAGTGTACAATACAGACACTTTGGGTATGTCTTTTCTTCCAGCAGCTTCTTCCCTCCCTCTCCATCCATGCTAGCAGATGTCTCAGAAGGGCATTGTTCCCACTCAATGAACCTGCTCCAGATTCCTGGCCCTGCTGAGCACATTCAGGTACCACAGAAACCCTCCATCTCCTGCCCAGCCTCTGCTCGTGGGCTTCAGATGGAGCGAATGCTTAACACTTCCGAAAAAATACTCAAGCTGCCAAGGTAAACTTCATGTGAATACTCTCTAAAGCCATTCAAATATACATTTAGCAATCTTTTTAAGGAAAGAAACATGTCTGAAGTTTTCTGTGCACTCTATGCACCATCCCTTTCCCCTGCCGTCCCACCAGGTTCAATCAAGATGCTTTCTAAAAATTAATCCCACTTTGGTTGGCTTTCAGGGAAGAAATCATTCTGCCTTTTCTTTTTTTTTTTTTTAAGGCATCATGTAAAGAATGCCTGTTTAATTAACAACACACATTGCTGCCTCTGCTCATCTGACTTCCCACAGCCGGCTACCAGTTTTGACATGTTTTCATAACAATAAAATGCAATAAATGAATTTAAGCCTTGAACGACTCTAAGCTGCAATGTAGGAAAACCGTGAAAGATAAATGATGTCTTAACTAATTTTATGATTTATTATTCCCTCAACTTTACTCATCGTGTGATGCAGGAAAACTCATTTTTCTATTTGGCAGATAGCTGTGTCAACCCTACTAATAGGTACTATTACCATCACATAAATATGTTGGTGGAAATAAGTGTGGTTTCACTCTTACGCTGACCTCAGCACTTCAGTTTTATTACAAGCACAAGATCTGTCAGCAACAAAAATTGATGCACTTATCCAGATATTCTGCTTGTCTGCCACTAGCATTTTATTCATTTTTCCTCCCTAAAAGTTCATATTTAAGCAAGTGCAGATTCATGGTTTAAATTACTGTCTTGACACATCATCTGTTATAAATTCTTGCAAAGTACATAATTTCAACAGTCCTTAGGAGATAAAGGATCAATGTTAACCATCACTAGGGCACTGTACTGATCGGAATTTAACATCGACTGTGTAAACCTAAATGAACTTAAAATTTGCTGTTTGAAAGAGTTCCTCAGCAAGCATTCAGGCTTAATTTAATAACTCCATTTAGTGCTGATAAGATACTTTTAAGTATCAGGACTCAACAGCTGAATTTTAGGGTGAGACTTTCCACATCTCAGCTGTTTTGTCTGAAATTGAGGACTTTCAGTATTTGGTGGGAGTAGGTTTACACCAGTGGTTAGCAAATACTGAAGTTCCGTCCACTCTGTCTAGACTGCTTTCAGGAAAAGTAGAATATAACATATAATTCAGCACTGCCTGATTTTAAACATTCATCTTCCAGTGCTGGTGCAGCATATGGACACAGCTTACAGATCCCTGACTGTGAGCATAACTTTGTACTAATCCTTGCAGAGCTTAGAGCAGCCTTAGGACTATTTTCACCTCAACGAGCAGGTACTGATTCCCAAAGGGCTACCCGATAAGAATAAAGAGCGCAGTACAGGTGCACACTCAACAGTGGATGCACATGCTTTCAAAACATGTTGTCAGGTGTTCTGATAACACGATGCTTTCTCATCTGGCTGTATCAGAATAAATTATATTCAGAGGAGTGTGGGCAGATCTTAAGTGAACAATAAAAAGTTGATTGCTTTCCAGACTTGCAGTACAAGCACGGCAATGAAATCGATTCTTAAGTACTCTAACACTCAAAGTGTCTACATTTAATTGCATTATTTCTGAATATGATGCTCATTCTAGATGCCTTTGATTTGATGTGGTGCTCCTAATACATATATATACACCTTCAAGAGTTTTACACCTGCTTGATATCTCAACACAGCTGTATTCTCACATCCGAAAATACAATTATTTGTGGGTAATCTCTATGTGATCATCCATTTTTGCCAAGGTATGTGCTTCTTGAAGAACTCTATGGAGCTGAAGTCCAGTAAACACTTCTAGTGGACACCTGGATTCAGTGACCAACTAGACCACCCAGATGCAAGATTCTTCCTAACTTAACACCAACATCTCAATACCTAAAAATACTGGCAACTATTGTAATCCCACTTTTTTGAGTAAGAAGGCAAAAATAAGAAGTGAACATTTTGTGCACTGCCATTTGCTTTACACTTGAGACAGCCATCATCTCCCACAGGATTCTCCCATAGCAAAGCCTCACTGCTTTCTCTTGGCAAGAAATAGCTACTGATTTTTAAAGACCACTGGCACAATGTGCGGTATTGTTAGAAAGTCTTTTTCAGAAGTTAGTATTTTTAGACTATCAGCTGCTAGAGTAGCCTTTGCACTGCAGGAGTGGGAACAGTCCTGGTCATCTCACAATGCAGGGAAACCAAACCAGTGCAAAGCCACCTTGCCCTCCTACCCCACCTTGTTCAACTGTACTCAGAGCCTTGAGCCTTCATTATGCACGGGAGAAAATAAAATGTGTTTACTATTATGCCTTCTAGGTACTTTAAATGGCACAAAACATTCCTGGATCCCCACAGTCTCAGAAAGTGTTTTCTAAGGGAACAGGTTACTGGTGTTGTTCCTATGGGGTTTTGATGCAACACAACCGAAGCAGAGATTGACTGTAGAACAGTAATAGTGCTTGAAGGATCCCAGCATCCTACCTCAACCCAATCCCAACTTCCCAGAGCTGTTAGGAAAAAAAACTTGCAGTAAATCACGTCAATTGTTTTCTCAAGAAGCAGTATGCATTTTAAAAAGCCAGTAAGCTTTATCACTGAGAGGCATGGAAGTTTTAGTACATTTCTTCCAGTTAAATGAATAGAACCAAATATCAAACAAATACATTGCTTTGCTTAAACAACTTGCTATTTCACAAGCTGCACTTCACCTGGGCTGTATTTTCAAGATATTGTTAACAACTTGTTTGCTTTTTCAAATTAAGTTTAAAACCTTTCTAATGTTCCACTTTGCTCAGAAGTTGGTGTGAGCTGCCTACCAACAGAAGAGACACATCAAGAGACTAAAGAACAAAACAAAACAGCCGAAAGGCCCATATTCATTCTCCTTATGACGTTCTCTAAAAATAAAGCAAGCAGCTATCCATTGAAAACCCTGAAAGGTGTATTAAATTCACTGTATGCAGATTCAAGCCATGTAGTAAGTGGGTGATTAACAGATTTATGCTGGATTCTGAAGGTTGTACAAAGAATTTTGCCTTCCCAATTGCTTTGCAATTTAGCCTGTCATGAACACCTGCTGATCTGACAATTGCATTTAATATGGACTAAAACATTATAACATCTGTCTTAAACTGGAGCTGGAGTTGGCCCTGGGGAAAAAGTCTTATCAGAATTCTTCTTTGAAGGAGGAGAGTTGATGAGGAGATAGGGACAGAAGTTAACACTGTCTGAACTTGGACTTTTCTTTCAGATGTGGGTTGGGAGGTATATCACCTAAGGGTCTGGAGAGAGACGGGACTGGGGGAAACTGCAAGCTGAAGGTGTTCCCAGGTTGACATCTGGAGAAGCTGCTCTGCAGTGCAGGGAACCTCAGGAGACAGAGCTCCCAACATGGGGCAATGAAATAATGCCTGAAGTTATATATTTGCATATGCATGTACATTTACACAGGCACCTAAAGGACAAGCAGTAGGTAAATTAGGGTGAAAAGCACAACGGGTCCACATGGCAATGAATTGCAGAAGGCCTTTTAGCCTGGAGAGGAGAATACAACAGTCTCCCCTTTGGTCCTTTTAGCCTGAAGAACTTGGGACCTGTGGAGCCAATGGCCAGGTTGTCTCTAGTTAGGCAGGAACATCTCTACATTAGCCCTCTCACACACCCACTCAAGGATGGTGGTGGACAGCTGATGCCAAGTGCCCAGTGCAACAACTTGGAGGGGAAAGGCACTCTCACCTGCTAAGTTCCACAGAGGTTACTTGTAGCAGGTTTGCCATCTCCAGTCGCTGTACCACCACTTAGTTTAGATTGAGTAGCATATCTGTTCTGTTTAATAGCTGTTCTTCTGTTGTAAAAGATCTTTTGTAGTCTTGCACAGCAGAGATCATGTTAAGCCTAGACTGACTTTTATGGCAGCAACATCTTGCAGGATAAAAAGCCTTCTTTTACCACATATTGTATTAAAAATAGGATAAACATCCATTGCAGAAACACAGGGCTGGTTGACACCTCCTGTATGAAATTGATTCATGCTTGTGCTAAACCTGGGTATGGTCCAGCTGACACAGTCAGCTAAGTTATTGCACTGCCAGTTTAATATTTTGCCATCTGCTAACTGAAAGCTCTGCTGCCTGCTGGGTCCCATAAAGGCTTTTATTTATTACATTACACATGGCAACATCTGCCACAGGATTCAGCTCAGCTCAGCTTCCTAATTAAACAAACAAACACTACATCTCCAGTACACAACTGGGTCTAACTATTATTTATAAAATCTGAGATAGGTATTTAAAAGATATACATTGTCTGTTCCAGATGAACAAATACCCCTCCCACCGTTTGGGGTGGCAGGGGAGGGATTGTTAGAACAAGCTTAAGATTCTCCAATGCTCCATTTTGCCATCACAAAGCTACCAGAAGGTGCTGCATTTGTTAGTGTTCTGCTCTTATTTTATTCTTTAAATTATTCAATTTACACTAATTAGAAGTATAAGATTATTTCAAACCCCTATTACTTGCTCCCCTGAGTACCGTCTGCCTGTAAAAGCAGAGGAGAGTACAACAGTCTCCCCTAGTGCTTGATTTCAGAAAGTGGCACTTGATGAAGAGAGACACCTGATCTGAGCAATGTTGCAGCCATCAAAAAAGACACCATGAATGTACTGCCCAAGTCCATTTCAAACTTCATCTTAAGGAGAGAAATCACTGAAAACTATCACAGGCTACGCACCTACATCAAGGCTCTCCCATCTGTGCTAGTCACCTGCAGTTGAATCAGACCGGGAGAAAAACACACAGGATCAAATCTGGGCCCAATGAATTCAGTAGGAATGTCACAGGTTTTTCATGGTTTTTAAAATCAGTCCTAAACAAAAATTTAAATTTTATTTAAACTTTAACCCTTTTTTTGTCCAATCTCTTCTTTAACCCATCTCTTATTTTGAACAGTAAAGGAAGGATGTCTACAGTTCCAAATATGCCACCTCCTGAAACCATTCATTTTCCAACTTTAACTTTCAAAAATCAAAGGGACAAAATATCAGAACTAGAGTTACATTTTCCACTTTGTCACTCTTTCAATTGGTTCTCATTTACTGCGTTCAGTTGCAAAAAAAAGACAAAAGAAGAAGCAAAATTAATAATCTATGGGGGAAAAAAAATGAAAACCCCTTGTTGAATCTAATTCTGTAAAATACAAACAACTTCCTAAAACAAGTATCTCAGTTTCATTTTTAACAAACTCCAGCTGCCTTTAGTGCCTGTGTCACACCAAGGCAACCCTTTAATTCTCTTCAAAAATTGGCCTCATTCCTCCTTTAATCAAGAAACAGAAATAATTTAATTTGCAGCACAATGATAGGTGTGTGCTGGCTGCCAACATCCCCAGGCTCTTGGGGTAGGAAGTTAACCCCTCTAAAGAAGAAAAACATTGTTATATTTATGAAAGTAACATTGATTTTCAGTTAAAATCATTGCCTTTAAAATATTTTTGGAAAACCACTGATACCTTGGAGACTTTTCATCCCCACATTTGGTGTTGAGGGTGGTGGCCACTCTCCTACCCCCATGCTAGGCCAGGGTGGGGGGAATCTACAGGCTTCACCCAGCAGTGCAGCTCCCTTGGGGTGCCGATTCAAGACATGCCAGAAGATGCACCTCCACAGCCATGTTACTGCCATAGAAATGAGTCAATATAACCCAGGCTGACACATCACCTGATGTTAAAAATCTCCAGACACTGAGCTATTCAGGAGTGACTTAACAAATTCCTTAATCTTTCAGCATCTGAAAAACTCTCTATATTAGTATATAGAGCTTTATTGTACAATTCCTTTGCCACAACACAAATAAGATAAGACCACATTAACTAACTTATCTCCTCCATGATCCACAGCACCTGTTTATGAAACATTTCTTAAAATCTTTTTGTTTCTAAGGTGAAATGCAAGCTTGGAAAAACTGGCAGCTCTACATCTTCAGATTAAGTAAGATGTGCTACAGGATATGTTTGATGTTAACCACTTTTAATTAGTTTTGGAGTGTAATATTTGGATATTTACAGGCTCAAAGAAATTATGAATCTTTTTCTATATCACTGGTACTGGCACAATGAATTATGTATGACTGAATCATCACACACAGCCCCCCACAATATGTGATCTTTATTATCTTTCTTTTCTAGTTCACATATTAAGTCTGCCATCACTTTTCTGAAGTCCCTGCAGTTTGGCACAAAAGGTGGTAATAAAGAGATAGAAACCTAATTACTTGCACAGGAAAAGATGAACACATCTGCCAGGTGCTGTCAGCACCAACAAAGACTGGGTTCAAATAGCTAGAAGTTGTCCCTTAAAGCTAACGACTCCCATTTGCCCCAAGCTTATGGGCTCACTGGATACCTTCCCAAGTAGCCTTTAACTAGTGACACTTTCCTACTTACCCAGAAGTAAGAAGCCTGCTTTAAGTGAGAGACTCTCCTACCCTGTTCTCTCGGCACTGAGCCGTCCGTACTGCAAGTGCAATCAGGCAGCAAGCCCCGCACAACTGTCATAGCAAAGCCCTCAACGTGCACCAGTAGTTTCCCTTATTAGCGTGTGATTCTTAGGGAACGGGGAGATGACAGAACATACTCCCAATGGCCCCCTTCTCCCCATCCCAGGCAAGTGCGTGTAGAAGTCTGTTCCTGTCTGGGGGCTCAGCATGCTAAGCCAGGTAAGTTGACGCTGGAATAATTTTTGGCAGGGAATGAATGCCAGTAAGGTTGCCCTGTTATAAATATGTTATATATGTTCTCTTTCCAGCATTGCAGAAATACAGGTTAGTCTTTAGAGACAGTTCACACCTTTATTCAGCCATCCATTGAAGCAGAGGGCTCCTTACTTTCCATGGCTTCAGGACACAAAAGCGCCCTGCGCTTCAGGCTCAGCCAAATCTTTCATTTTTCATGTATACACATGACAAATATGGATAACATTATAATAATTACATCCATACAAATAAATAGGTTAGCAATCCTGTCTTGTACATGAACATACTTCTTTCCCTGATGAAAAGCTATCTCAAGAACAGTGGACATTACAATGTGGCATTTCTCCCTGTCAAATGTCACTGTGCTCTTCAGTATTACAGTTTAAATATTTCTAATGCCATACATTACTTTCTCTTGATCTACCATTCTGTGCTTCAGATCTTAAAAATTGTACCTCATAGAACTGGCATTTCTTAACACCTTCTCACACACTGTAGATGAACAGGAAATTTCAAGGAGATATTAATGGAATTTGACAATTTGCATCAAGCAAGAACGTGTCCAGTGCTCAGAAGAAGAGTCCCAGGAAGGGGTTGTGACAGCTCATGCCAGTGCCCGCAGACAGAGCCTCAGCCAGGAGGGGAAATTATCTCAAGGACTTGCCAATCAGACATGCACCTCACCGTGGGAATTACTGCTTCTGGGTGACATGAGCTGTACAGCACTATTTGTCAAACTGACAGGTTTCCACTTTTTTCTGCGCACGTTCCAGCGGTGGCTCCTGCAGCCATTCAGTTTAGCTGAACCAAAGCCCAGCCTTCATGCAAGAATCAGAGGATTTCACCAGTGACACAACAAACCCTTCTTTATGCCACATAATTCCTTGTGCTCCTGGGTCCGTTTCCATTCAATTGGGAGCACATCCCAGATGTTTCCTAACACTGTTAAAGGCAACAGTTCATTTCTGTGTAGGATCATCGCTAGGAAATATCCTGTTGACAAGATTGTCCTCTATTCACAGAAAGACCACTCCAAGAAAGACAAGCACAATTGATCCTAATTATCTCCTACACAAACAGGAGAGTTCAGGAGCTGGTCTAAGGGTACAAAATTCCCTTCCACAGTCTGACATTTCAGTTTATGCACTTTCAAGCCAGTGGCTCCTGAAGATGGGACAACAGTAAAAGAAATAATTGAAAAGTAGAGTTTATATTAAAAAGAGCTTTAACATTAGCAGAATGTGTCTGTTTGCATAATTTTTATTGGTACACCAGGTAGATTGTGGCCCACCATGTTTTAGGAAGCCAGTGGCTCTGCCTATAGTCAGCATAACATTCAGGCCTAAAAATCCAATGCCATTTTTGTGTAGACTAAGAATACATTAATGCCATAATTACCAACCAACACTCAACAGCTGTGCTGGTCAGAGACAAATCCATAGGTACTATCAGTTATGCTAGTAACTGATAGCCATACAATATATTGTAATATCATATCCAGTCCAGATAAAAATACTTAACTCACCGCTACTCTGAAATTACATCTATTTCTCTCATCCTCTCTGTTGGGGTTGTTTAGGTGCAACATCCAGTCAGATCCACTTCGTGGCACCCAGTGATCTAGATGTGGCAGTGGAAAGGCTCCACACAGCCGTTACCTTCTCACCAGAATACAGAACAATGCAGAGCTGTTCAGGTGTTGCTCCTTCTCCCAAATAAAGCCCAACAGAAATTAGCAAAGCCAAATCACATTTATAACTAGAGTTAAAACAAAATTTGCTATTGATGGAAGAATGACCAATGATTAAAGGGCACCATTGCCTGTTCAATTTGGTAGGGACTTTTCATGTATAAAAAATCCTAGTTATTGCATGAAGAATTTTCTCCATTTTTTAATAGCTTCCTGCTGGTTTTGGGGGGCAATTACATTCAGTAGAAATTTTCCACAGAAATCCCCTCAACTGCTGCTCTACTAAATTCATTTAATGATAAAACACCATCCCCAAATCCTTCTCCGATCCAAGGAGCCCTAAATCTGCAGCATTCTGCACTTTTCATCTGAGGGTTTCCTTGAAAGCAGTGACCCAGCTTTTTCTTACCAAAATACAAATTAACAGTGAAAATAAAAGAAACAATCCTATCAAAAACCACACTGAATAACTGCTACGATATTGACTTTTGAATACATACAGAATATGAAACTCCAGCCTAATTTAAGAGAAAATTGGAGAGAACATCAAAGTTCTCCCTGAAATGCCAGATTCACTGTGCATGGAAAATCTGGATAAACATCGCATGATCTCCCTGGACCCTCTAAGACATAAACAATGCAATTAAAAGGAAACATTTACTTCCACTCTTGATGGTATTACCTGAGGGATAGCAGATGCCAGATAGTTCAGTGTTTATTAGAAGCAAGTAGCAAGCTTGGCAATTGGAATTGGCTCAAGCCTCTCTCACATTTTTGTAATTTTATAACACCATATGGTCACTACAGATTTCTCTATCTTCCGGTTTAAGTTCAGCTGTTCCACAGAACATTTAAACTGAAGTTAAACATACTGAAGATATAATGATAAGCAACAAAGATTTTTAGTGGGGTCTGTTAAATTACTAAGAAGTGCAGATTGCTATTTGAATGAGTTAATATTTGTTAATAAAATACTTAGTACCTTTTGTCTTTGAGGTCTGGCCAGTCCGATGAGGTGTACACTGATCCCCAGACCTCACAAGACCACAACAAGACTGCTAGGCCAAACTGAAGCATCACCCTGACAGCACAATGAACCCCCTGAAACACGGTGACACACCATGGCTGCTGACAGCTCAGGAGATGGGCACACAGGTACATAATTTTTAAAGCTTTACGGAATTTAAGAGCATCCCGTGCTGCCCTCAGAAGTGAACAGCAGACTGGTATTGTGTGCCCAGTATCATCCACTTGTCAAAAAAGTGGAAAATGATTGTATTTTGCTAAAGCTTGCAAGGATGAAGAAAAGACAGTACTAGGAGAGTATCATGACTTGCACTGGTATTGTCACATTAGTTTTGTACCCCACATTCTGCCACACTGTGTAAACTAACCCACTCTTTCCATGCCTCTGCCTTCCTCCACCATTCCCCCTCAAGAGAGGTGGGACAGGGCTAGCTACAGTCTTTCTGTTCCAGCTACAAGGAAGGGAAAAGCAGCAAATGAGCTCTAACAGTCCTTTCACTCCATAGCGAAGTGCCAAAAAAAGCTGCTGCAAGTGTGGGGTCAACGTCTCCAGCAAGAAGGCTGGTGAAGGAGTACCATACTCCTGGAGCAGTGGAGCAGGAAGGATATCCACAGTATAGCTTAAGCCACTGCTTCATAATCGTGTAAAGTCCTCCAGAGACAGCCAAGCAACTCAAATCATTTGGGAATTAGGAATTTAACAAGCAATTCTGCCCCCACCTCTTCTCACAAACACAGCTCCATATAATTTAATTACATTTGATTCTTGTTGATGTTAAAATATTTTAGAATCAGGGTCATGAAAGATTGCATGCTGTTGCTCATTTACAGCTTGCCCTACAATTACTAAAGTAGCAAGAAAGCTTCATAAGAAACACAACAACCATGGAAGACTTAGTACTCCACAATAACAGAGTACACTGAAATTGGCACAAAATTTCTTAGACTTTTTCCTAAACCACGTTCAGGTTCTTGGAGTTCAGAAGTTTGTCACTGCTCATGCCAGAAGCAGCTACTACAGTCATTTCACTTTACTATTTGGAACACAGCTCCTAGAACAGCCTCCATTGGGAATGCTTAAGTTCAGCTGTTGTTCATCTTAAAATACATGAAAGACTTCCCAACTTCGCTGTCAGCCTGGGCCCTGCAATCCTCCTTGACTGTTAGACAACAGAGGAATGAGTATAGCTATGCAGAAGGGCTGCTGTTCCAAGATTTTTTGCAACGAAAATGTAATTGTGGGTCTTAACTGCTATTCAACAGCTCGTATCTTACCCTCTTCTCATTTGTTAAGCAGATTTTCATACTGATTTTATGGACTAGATTTTTTTGAGTTTCTTCTGTTTCTACTTCAGAACTTTTCCTTCTAACCTCTTCTCTCCCCATGTAAATAGGCACCTCTTTGCACCAGGGAAAACCATCAATTTAAAATTAACTCAATTTTTGTAAGTATAAACAAATATCTGAGAACTTCAGAACTCAGTTTCTAGCTCCACTAAACGGCCTCAGCCACCCAGTGAGAGGAATCATCCTGACCTCCACTGACAGTATTTACATTCGGTCTTCCAGTTACTGCTTCCAGTGAAATTACCCACATGCTCTTGCTTAAACAGATTGGTCTTCTCATAGCGGAGCCATGCTCCTAAAACAAAATGTGAGCTGGCAAGAGGGCAGACAACGCAAGTCATGACTGATTGGCATATTAGGTGCCAATCAAATGCCACTGACTTCCCAGGGAATTGACGGCAACAAGAGCTCCAGTTAATGAAGTCCCATGTTTACGGGATTATCAGCAAAATATATTTTCTAAAAAAGCATTGCAGAAACATCAGTATGACATGGCAATCTGTTTTGTTAACAACTTATTTAACAGCGTAATTTATTGGTGATATCTACAGTAAGGCAGGGTATTCACAAGTTCTCCATGCAGCAAGCACAAATATATAAATCATATAAAATAGAAAACCCAAGAGGGTAAAGTCTGCTCTTATTTTAGCTCCACAGACTTGAACAACGAGTTCAAGCCTGACACTATGGCAAAGCAATGGGCCTGGACCTCATTAATTTTTAATCAACCTTTATCCACCATAGCTTCTGAAACAAACTGTTACTAATGACTAGTCATATGTCAGTCTAATGAATGGGATGCAAACCTATTAAATACTGAAATTAGCTTGTTTGGACTTTTGTTCCAGTTCCATGGCACACAGCACCAGGTAATTACAGCTAGCACTACTTGTCCGTATTAAAGTCTGTTTATTTACTTAAGGTCTTTAGTCAGGACACCTCAATTTAGCTCATGTCACTGTTTTTTATAAGTCTAGGAGTACTTGTCTTATTAACAAAGAGATAAATACATGCAGGCAGTGCAAAGTGCTAAAACATCAATTATGTACACATGAACACATGAAAATGGGAAACACTAAAAATAAAACAGAATAAGCGCATGATCCCTAGCCATAGAACCACTTCTCAGTGTTTCCCTGTGGAAACCGATTACTTGTGGGAAACAGACTAAGGTGTGAAAGGCATCTTTGCTAAGTATCATTTGGCCCTTTCAAGCAGCCTCTGTCCTTTAAGATTCTGAGTATAGGCTAAAACAAACTGAGCTAAATTTTTAAATATCACTGTGCTCTGGAGTGCCCAAGCCATGACACATTGTGATGACCTTATTTTTAAGAACATATCAGTCTAGCACGTCAACTGCTCTGGGCAACCTGTTCCAGTCTCACCAACCTCACAGGAAAAAATTTATTCCTAATATCTAATCTAAATCTCACTGATCAAGAGTCCCTCCCCCATTTTTCCTGTAGCCCCCTTTCAGCACTGACAGGCTGCTATAAGGTCTCCCTGGAGCCTTCTCTTCTCCAGGTTGAACAAACAAAGAGTATTTCCATAGCCGCAATATGACTCTCTTTGAAATGGAAACATTTCTTTTTTTTTTTTCTTTCATCAGATACTTTTAACTACCGTGTAAACAGACAGATCTGAAGCAAATGCAAGCCAGGACGTAGATCGTGATTTAATGAGATTTAGCAGGAAAGACCACAAATTAGTCCAGCTGACAACTGTAACTGATGCCACAACATTTCAAAAATGACTAGAGAAATGGAGGGCGAGCGCTACGTCCAGTTATAGTTACCGTGTCAGAGCTGATATCCAAAGCTGGATTCTCCCAGCTCGAAGTCTGACACTTCAGACTGACAGTGCAAATGCCAGTATTAAAACCCATAAAAGGCTACAATTTAAGGGGCATTCCGTGTTTACAGAGAACTGTCTAATGCAGGAGAGCTGAAGTACCTACCTTCCTGTCCTAGTAAATGAGATTTGATGACTATTTGACTAATAAGTCATGGCTGATAAAGCATTTTGTTTTTTTCTTGAACCTCCAGACTACATAAACACTAAAAGATGATTTGTGAAAAGACAGAACAAAGGGAAAATTATACCAGGTCTGCTTTGCTCTCTATTGTTAGCTTCCCCCTGAAAAATAAAAAGCATTGAGTTTACCAGATACTCTTTCTGGGAGAGCCAGGCACAGAAACAAAGCAAGCTCACGTTACTGTTTTGTCCCTCCCACCACAAGCCAGAGGACACATTGATCTCAGCTCAATTGATTTAGCTCAATCTGCAGTCTTTCTCTTTTTATATTACATTAGACCCTAATCCATCTTTTCAATTACCTTTGGCAATTAACTGAGGTGGCTAATTCGGGAGCTTAATTGCTCTCTGTTACTCCTGTAATCAATATAGACAAACCATTGCATTAGCATACTAGGTAACTCAAGTATAACAGTTAAAAGTTTCATGGTTTAATCCAAACCTTATAGCTCAACACACGCTACTGGAAGTAAATCTAAGTGACTTTCCCATATTAACACAAGAAAAGCCCAGCACAACAAAGAACCAAGCTCAGATAGCTAGGGACCTATGCGATCACATTTTTAGGAAAATCTCTTCCCTTTTCGCCAAAGCCCTTTACAGAATGCCAGACAAATGATTCCTGATCAATTCCTGACTGGGTCCTGTACCGCACTGTGTCAGACAGGGTGCTCCTATGGCTGAGCTCTACCTGATGCTCTGGGGAGGATTTAGAAACAGATAATCAGGTCTACAACAGGTCAGTTCCCAACTCTCATTAGGTAAAAATGAGCTTGAACTCTGGAACACATGGGTTTTTTATTTTTTTCCAAAGACTTAGGTAGATTAAATAGTCCTGTTACTTTTGTAGACTTCCAGTCCCACTCTGAATTTTTGCATTCCAGTTAACACCCATAGCAATGAGTCCTGCAACGTAGGTGAGAATGAATTCCTCTTAGCATGTTAGAATTTTGTGAACACCTGGAAAAAGGTATCCACAATGCTACAAGTTAAAAGGACAAACAAATGGTTTAATAAAATAAAAAAAAAAAACAACAACAAATCAGTTATCAATTACCATAAAGGAATTAGCTTTTAAAATGTCTCTTTATAAAACTGTTCCCTCTCCAAACTTCCCCAGTTGTACAACAAATTCAGAGAGGGGAAGACAACTGCAGCTCACTGTCCACCGGACTGGGCAGGAGGGCTTGGCTGAGCTCTGTACCAGCTTCCCACCTAGATCATTGCTTGTAAGATTTTTCATGCATGAGAGACTTGCACTTGCATTTTGATTGCAGCTGCACACTGAGTGGTCCACAGCGACACCTCAGTTTCTCTCCTGGACTAAAACAGCTTATTTACATCTCAGTATGGTGTGTTGAGTAATTTATTTCTTTTCCTCTGGTATATACTAGCAACAGCTGCATTTAAGAGAATCTATCACTTTTCACTGTTACAAGTCCCCTTGCTGAAAACCTCAATTAAAATTAAGTCCCAGTTAAAAAATTAAAGTTACAAAATTGCTTCAGGGAGACCTTATAGCAGCCTGGCAGTACTTCAAGGGGGCTACAGGAGAGATGGGGAGGGACTCTTGATCAGGGAAGGCAGGTTTAAACTAGATATTAGGAAGAAACTTTTTACTGTGAAGATGGTGAGGCAGTGGCCCAGGTTGCCCAAGGGAAGCTGTGGATGCCCCATCCCTGGAGGTGTTCAGGGCCAGGCTGGATGAGGCTTTGGGCAACCTGGGCTAGTGGGAGGGGTCCCTGCCCATGTCAGGGGGGGTTGGAAGTAGGTGATCTTTAAGGTCCCTTCCAACCCGAACCTTCCTGTGAACCTATGATTCTATTTGCAAAGTTTTATGAAATCTTCTGTAGAATATGCTCACAGTTAGAGTTATAAAAACTAAGAGGAAATAGGAAGAATATTTATTTTCTTCTGGCAATGTATAAATTGCCTGTATTTGGAATTACTGCCAAACATTTTCAGCATTGTCAAACAAGCCTGTACTGTTAACAGCATTCAGTGATTACTGGGAAGAGTAAGACTCATTTATAACATACCATAAATACATAAGGAAAATTAATTTTTAAATGTCATTAAGCTGTATCCCACAGATATCTAGCCAAAAGAAAAAGAAAAATCGCCCTGTTCCTTGAAAGGTTTTTGTAACATTCACGTTTTGCTAGGTCAGATCTGAAGACCTAGATCTGCTGATCCAAGTCAGCAAGACCGAAGATGGATTCACACCAGGCTCAGGCATTCAAAACCCTGGATTCAAACATCTTTGGAGTATCAATGCTGCACAATGCACAACACTTCAGAGCTAAACCTTTATGATTCCCCTGTATCTATGGGCAGCAGACTGGGCCCTTGTCTCCTGTATTTTCCCTCCTTTCCTCCAGCTGCTGGGGATGAACTTTTCCATGAGTTTGCTGGGAGGGAAGGGAAGGGCAGGCTGCTGCTGGGCTTTTGCAGTCCTGAGGCTATTATTAGTTTTCTGTTAGGCACTGCAGCCCCAGAGATGGGAAAGGAGAAATAGTGCCTGCATAAGCACACAAGCTCATTTGTATGTATTTAACATCTTTCTGCCTTTGTTGTAGAGGTAATTTCTTATTTTTTTTAAATGGACAGTGGCACAACACTAAAATTAGCTGCAAACTCAACACGATATATAACCATGCGTTCTATGTTTTGCAGCACTTCCTGGACACAGCTATTTCAGAGGTAGCTCATTTCTCTGCAACATTTTGTTTTATCATTTTTTGGATACATAAAAGCATAAGCAAGAACAGCCTTCAATCATATAACCACTAGGATTTTACATAAATTAAGTGACTGTACACAGGTATCACCTTCAGCATTTAACTGAGCCAGTGTGCTGAACTTAGTAGACAGGTGTAACTGCAGACTGCCTCCATAATTGTACAAAAAGATAAATTGAGCAACTTTTGATACTAAATTATTATATTTAAAGGAAAAATGAATAATACATTTACATATGTCCTTACTCCATATTTTCATGGTGTCCCATGTCAGGTTTATGAGCTTCATCAGAGCAGTGAGGTTAGTGGAGGTGATCAAACACCCACGGGTGCAATGCCCTACCCATCCCCTGGCTCCAGCGTGCATCTCCCCAGTGACACGGGGCAGCTGAGAGAGGACCCACGTTCACGGATGAGCTGCGACTGCCATCAGTCTGCAGGGTTGGGGTAGGCCTCCCTGGGGGTTTTGGCCTCGCCTTTCTTGACAGAGCTAACACCCCAAATGCAAACTATAAATTTGCTTAACAGGCTGCAGATGTCATCCACATATTTGCTGACTCCTCCAGAAGTTCCTGGGAATGCAGACAGCATTCTTTTTATGGCTGCAACAAATAACAATGAATTTTAATTGTTCCAAGAGTCTGACTGCAACAGCTCCAGGCATGCAGGCAGGTGCGTGTTCCACAGACAGCCATCCTAAAGCTCTCACAGCTTTTCTCAGCTGCTGTCATCCCAGTCAGTAATTTCCAAAAGGTATTAGAATATTCATAGCCGCTTCCAAACAGATTAGGTGTAGGCAGTAAATCATACGAGATTAACTTGGCAAAACATTTTTATCCTTTCATGTGCAGCTGTTCAAATTTCTGTAGTTCAGGAGATTGTTTCATTTGGCTCTAATATTACTCAGTTTCACCCAGTAAGCAAAGACAGCTTTTTTTTCCTTTTTCTTTTTTTATTTTTCCTAACTGAAGCACACTGAGAGATGCCTCCAATACAGGCATTCTCCCTGAGCAATGGGAAACTTTCCCACTAACTCCAGAACAAGATCAGATCGCTAATCACAAGGTTAACAACAAGAAGCAGGAGCAATAATCAGAAAAGTGGCCTTATTGCTTTTTTTTTTAAATTATTTAAAAACCCCACACCAACAAAGAAGGAAGGGCATGAAATAAGCAGACATTTGTTCCACCTGCTATATAGACACCAAAGAGCAACAGCTAAGCACATTTAAAACTTAGATTCTTCAGATATTTACTCACCCGAGCGTAACAGAAGCAAATTCAACTCCGATTCAAATTCGGTTTTTTGAGATACTACTTTTTTTTCTTATTTGGATTAGGAATTAAGCATTAGAGTTGTTTTTAAATTTAAATAAAATCTTCTCTGAAGATGTGATGCTAGCTCTGCAGCTGTAATGGCTTGCACTGGTGTGTTCTGTGTTATGAGATAAGCCAGTGAATATCATATTAGCTATCAAGAAAAATATAGAGAATTCTTGCTTGTGTATCATCCTAGGCTTGCCATTGCACCCAACATAAAATGTGCATGAATCTCTGATAACACATCTCGTGATTGAGATTAACAAAATAAAATAAACTCTGCTACAGCTGCTCTGATAATGAACTTTGATCATACTGCCTGCTGTTCCACAACATTTACACATACCAACTACACCTTGCAGTGCTGACAAGATGTACTTGCTGTCAAGCTTCTCAAATGTATAATTCCTGCGCAAGCCAAAATCAATCTGCCCGAGCATTTACAAGGGTAACTCCTGCCCTTCTCACATTTAATAATGTGCAAAGAGTAATGAAGGGACATTACGGTAACACAAGACCAGATGCCAATTCATTTGGAAGAAAGAACAAAATATGCTTTCAGGTTGCACAATGCCACACAATAATTTTAGTTTAGCCACCTCAGTTCTCCTCATACTTTTTGTGTCTGTGCATTAAGTGATCCCGTGTTTGAAGGCTTGTCACATGTTCCATGGTTTATTTCAGGCTATTCAGATGTTATATTCCTTTAGAACAGACTAGCTCCACACTCCTGAAGAACCATATGGCTTCATGGTACCACAAGAAAGTGTCACCCTAAAGCCCATTAACACTTAAGCAGGAACCTTTCCATTGACTTCAAATACACTTTGGCACAGGCCCAACAGGTGAATAGTACCAAACTGCCAAGAGTTCACTAAAATAAAATAATTTCTAATCCTCCCATCTTTCTCCAAGTTCTCTTCCTTCTGCTCCCTGCTCTTGCAGCTATCAGGATTGAAACATTAGCAAACTCTTCCTCCTCGATGGAGCCAAACCCATAAAACAGGTACTTAAATAGTAAAACAAAGCTGAATTACGATAAATCATTAGAACTAAAATACCATTTTGCAAGCTCAAAAGTGTGCACAAAGGTTGAAATGTTACTGGCTTTTTCTCTACAGAAAAAGCAAGTTCAGTATTTGCTGATGCACCCTTTAGGGCAATACTTTAGAAACCAACGCTCTGGAGCTCCTGGGTTTGTGTCTCATTGATTCCTCAACTATTGTTACCCAGCTTTGTAAGCACAAACAAGATTTGTACCGGTAACAGTACATCTCTTGAAGTCTCTCTGATTCAGAGCAGGAGGCAAAGTCTACCAAGGTTAATGAAGCTGAACTTTAAACCAAACCAACACAAAATACAGATGAAGAGCAGCCTGTCTAGTAATGTCCCTGTGTACATCTGTCTGAACAAATTCATACTGTCCTTGTCTCCTGCTCCTGTGCATGCAACATCAGCCCAAGGCCACTTTAACTCCTCTGGGAAAGTCTGAGTATATTGCCCAGCTCCCCCCTCTCATGGGCAGACATTTGGAGGTCTGGGTACAAACTGCTGCTGCCCTTATCAGCACCATTCTGTGAGAGCATGTATGAGTTGTGGTTCAATCTTTGTTAGCCTGGCTATCAAATTTATTAAAGGAAAAGGAGCTGCTTGCACTTTGTTTCCATGACAACAACCCTAAGAATTTTGTCTTCATATAAGTGAGTTATTGCTTTTTGTGTTTCCATAGTCTAGGCAGAAAAATTAACATAATATGGTCTCAAGAAAGACAATCAAACCTTCCTATCCTCCCAGCACTCCTACAGGCAGCAAAATCTTAGATTTCATTACCAGAGGTATAAATGGGTTGAAAAGCAATCCTCACTCTTACAAGTATTAACACTGGAGAGATTTAATTTCAAAACAACTTCAATTAAAGAAAATTCTTTTGATGTCCATGTTTCTCTACACATGAACAGAAGAAAACAGCCTAGCTTATTATTATAGCCCATCTTTCTATTTTAGCCTTTTGAAAGCAGCTTTGAGATGTTTATCCATAAATTATGGTCACTATTTTCCTCCATATATAATTTCAATTCTTATTTATTGGTGATGTATTCAAAATGTTTTCATTGCTACAAAAAAGTAAGTTTTCCCAGAATATAAAGATCACAATATATGCAAGACAGACATCAGAAAGCAGAGAGGAAGGAATGACTAGGCTATGAACACTGTTGACTTACCCTTTGAATTAGTTGGGCTAAAACCGTAGTGTACGCAGCAAAACCACCACAGAAGAAGTAGAAAGCTAAAAGTATAATTTCCATTGAAACAACAATGAAGCTGCTCTCCTCCGAAAAGTGAATAGGCATCAAAAGGTCCTCATCACAGGAGGAGACTTCAGAAGAGTCTTGAGTTGAACAAGTTGGTGACTGACTTTGTTGAGAAAAGAATATTTAAGGTAAGGGGGGGAAGAATTTCTAAGTGGTTCTACCAGTGAGACACTGAATGTGTATGTTTTGTTCCACATCATTCAGCCCACACTTAAACACTGAAGAGTTACTAAATGAGCATAGAAAACCACTTCTACAGGGAAAAAAAATTGAGAGCATTCTCTTCCCAGTCTTGTCTCCTGAACTACAGGAAGAATCAAATCCTCACCTCCATAGTGCTCTTAACAAAGGACATAGATTATACCATGAATCGAACAAACACTGCAGCAATTTCCCATCACAGCACAACTGGGACATCTTAATCTGAAAAAGAAGTGACGTGGTGAGACAGATCTCATCGTGTGGTAGGAGTTGTTGCAGTTCTTCTGACTTCACTGGAAGGCTTTTACACCAGACAAATATTTGGACCCACTACCAGATATTTTTATGATTGTGACTATCCTGCAGTTGACTCACAAAGAGTAGCTAACACCTCTGAAGGATTCTGGGCTCCTTTCAGCACTTCAAGATAGATGGGTTCATAAGCATGGAATTTATGCTGTTATCAAGCATGTAAGTGAGCATACTAAATCAGACACCGAACAATGAATGTTTTAAGGTCAATTGAGCAGAAGAATCCCATTCTGTAAACAGTAAAGGCACAAAGGTTTTTCTTCAATGAGAAAAGAAAAAACATGGGGGAGGAGGCAGAATAAAAAGCACCTGTTAAATAAAGTATGGTCAACATAATGAACTCCTGGGAGAGGACAGAAAGGGAGACAAGCCCCGCCAGGTACAGTGCTTGAAATAAGTGTTCTATATAGTACACACCTACTTGCATGGCTGGGCTGGCAGCCAGGAAGCTGTTTCAGGGCTAATCCCAAACCTGGCTGACCCATGAGACTCCTCTAAAAGCTGTGTCTTCACTACTGGTGCCACTAGGGCTTGGTGAAACATCTCTGCTCCAATACTCAGACTACATGGAGACGGCTACTTTGATCTTTATTATCACCAACAAGATTTCATAAATATAAAATCAGGATGAAGTTGACCAAACTTCCCAAACTTTGCTTCTTGTGGTTCCCTTTTTCATTTTGATAGGTAGGAGTTCCTGAACAGACACACAAGTCCTTCTTTGACCTGAGATACATGAGCACTTCAGACATGAGACAAACACAAAACCTGGACAATACATATATTCAAACACTGACTCAGATGTTCAGAATATACCCGAATAAAATAGTGTGGCATGTTGGTTAACCGGAATGACAGCAATGTGTGGAAAACAGAGCTTTCTAGTAATGAAAATAATAATTTCAGCTCTGTAGCAGTAGCGCTGGAGGCCAAAAGCAGGTTCCAGTCCTTTCTGAACAGCAGACTGGTGGTCAACACTAAGTGATCATTAAGTCACTTTTTCACCTAATTAAAAATACTTAATAAACCAATCATTGGAACTGGATATTCATCTTTTGGTGCATTGTAATCAGGCAGAAGAGAGAGGAGATTTCCTTGACAGTCTAAAAGACTGATTTGGAATTAAAAAAATTTAATGATACCAGCTACCACATTATTTGCTTAAAAACACAGTTTTAGTTCAGGAGACAAGGAAGGTCTCAAGTTAATTTTTGTTCCAAATCTGTTGGTCTTCTTAATTAAACACAAAAATTTGAGCACATCTTAAGTAATCAAAGAGCAGAGCAGATTACCCTAGTTAATCTTTAGAATAACTGTGAAACAACCAGGAACCGTCAGTCTTGCATAAGAAATATGTAATTACTTCTCCTGGTATAGAGTAAGTCACAAGAAAAGAGTAAATGAAGTTCAAATAAAGAATTTGTGTCATTTACACAGCTGGGCCATCAGATCCCACAAAGTCTTTACCACTGACAAATGCGATTAGTATCACATGTTAGGATAGAAGATGTATTTGCTACAAAAGGCATCATTCAGAACACTGGGGAGCAAAAAACTTGGCAACTACTGCAGAAAAGGAATTGAAATCACTGGGAAATTAATGAGAAAAGTACAGTAGGTTGTACTGAGAGAGGTCTATTCTGTTAATGTATAAAGATTTCCAACCATACTCAACACCGGCATGACTCCATGGACTTCAGTGGGCTCCTTCTGTGCAGCAGGACCTTTGCTGAGCCAGCCAGGCAGTGCCAGCACTCAGTAAGACAGTCAGGAATTCATTTTTATTGCCTTCCTTTCTCTTATTAATTCTATACCAGTATTATCAGCTGTCTTCACGCCCTTCACAGAAAACAGTGACAGTGAGCGAACAGTAGTTCATTTCTGAGAGCATTTGATTCTAACCTCTTAAAACACTGAAAGTAACCTAGCCCTTAAAGCCCACTTCACCATGAAAAAGCAGAATTAGGAGAGATTATATTTGGCAGTATCAGTCCCCACATTTTGTCCTTGCTCCCTAGATGGTCAAAATATCGCTTTCTGGTTATTATCAGAGCAAGGACGCCAGCTTAAAGGAATCACTAAGTTGGTCCCCATAGGTGGTATTTATTCTTGCAGCTGGGGGCATAAGGGTCTAGGCTCAGCATCACTGGGGCAGTTAAGCAGGTTAGACCCACTGTGTAAACCTATACTTTCAAACCAATGTCTAAGTAATCCTGGTTAGCATGAGGAGAAAAGATTCTTGTTGACATTTAACTCTTAATCAAGCATGTAGAGTCAAACCCAATCGAGCTTTAAAACATTGATAAATCTTGGATGATATCAATAAATTCAAAAGATGGGCAGCATGTTCATAAGAGGAGTGGGGGAATACTAAGAATTAACTAGTAATTTGCACAGGAATAATAAATGCAAAAGGCACAAACAGGATCTTCGTTAGAGATTGTCCTACTCAGAAACGTGAGTGAATAAAACCACACAAACTACCATTCTGAAGAGCAAGAACTGAGGTGTGTGGGGATTAAAAAAAAAAAAAAACTGAAGAAAAAACTTAGGAAACTATGACTTGCAGGGACAGAAGGGCTTTTTTGAGCTGAAGTTCATTTAGTTCTAATCTGTCTAATTTCTATTATTATTTTTAGGCAGAAGAAAGTTTCATTTTCAGAACATAATTGCCTTGGTATTTTCTATGGTATTGCAAGTCTCACTTTGTATCCTCCATGTATTATTTTTGCTCCTATGCTATTTTCTTTTTTATACAGTTTACCAAGGCTGATTGTTCTTTTTAATCCCTTTGCAGTCTCCTATTTCACTGCTAAAATGTTGCCTTGAGATGATTGATGACATGTTTGACATTTACATTTTATAGGAAAGAATGTAGATTGCATCTTTCTTATCTGTTCCTAAAACATTTCCTCCATTCTCCCACAACACATTTTTGGGGACAATAGTTGCATCCCCATCAATTTTCTTCAATTCATTACACGCTTCTTCGAATTCTGACTTTTCAAAGTTTAATATTTTTGTGCCACTACTCTTTGTATATATTGTAGCCTCATGAATATTTCAAATCCAATAGCATTATGATCACTCAGCCTTATGAAATCTCACCGGTGTCTATCTTATTTATCATACAGGTCCTGCTTCATTTCCTGGGACTACATCCAAAATATCCTCTGAGAATTTTTTTTTTACTTGCTTATATAAATTATAAGAGAAAACAATCTTATACTACCACATGTATCTTTTCTTAGGCATGAAACAATTCTTATTCCAGTCAAACTTCAAGTAATTGAAACCCTCTGTGATCAGTGCTCCATCCTTTTAATGAGGCTCCACAAGTGCATAAGTATTTCTTTATTTTCCTGCTTTCCTCCTCATGAATAACATGGTTATCATAACTTTAACTGTTTCCAGACCGAATTTGAACTCCAATATCTCAGTTTTTTTCTTACCGACTTATCTAACTCCAAACATCACACAGCTCCTTATCTGTTTTTCCATTTGTCCTTCTGTGTACCCCACTGCTGAGCTCTAAAATTCTGCAACATTTCATTAACTAACATTCATTAAAAATTTCTCAGGTCCCAAATTTACATGGGATTTTTACCTCTAGCAACCTGCAAACAAGGGTGAATATTCGAAGGACTCCCTTTTATTGAAGAAAATAATTTAAGACCCCACTCTGACTGCACTAGAAGTTTTTTAAAGCAAAGGGGAGAAGCTCTTACTGCAGCTCTTACTCACAGCAGGCTGGAAAGGCTGGAATAGCTGCTGTTTGCCACAGTGATGTCACTCATTAGAGTGACTTGTGGAGCATGGGCTGTTTGGTCAAGCCCACAAAACTGTCTTTGAGACAGTTGCAGATACTAAGGACTCTAGCAGGAGTCAAGGTTGCTGCATCCTGGCTCTCCACTTATTCTTCATCTCCAGGAACACAAGCTCCTTCCAGCAGCAGAACCAGACTGGGATTCTTTCCATATCTAATGTCTAGCTGGTGATGTGAAGCAGGAACCCAATGGCTCCATATACATGCAGTGAAAGGAGCTCAAAACCCCATCCAGCAGCCTGAGAATCAAGCTCATATGTGAATAAATATGCCTACAGCAGAATCAAGTAGCACACCAGTTCTATTTCCAGATAATGACGTTATCATACCCATCTGCCAAAATCTGTCTGTTAGCCAAAGAGTGCTGGCAAGAACAGATGAAGAATTGGCCAATTAATGAACTTCTCTGCACACATCTGGTGAAAAAATACTGAATATTTTACCGCCTGTGTAGCAAGAGAGGCAGTTCTGCAGCGGAGCCAACTTCAGCCATGTGAGCAGCAGTTCCCAGCAGAGATCATCCATAGGACAGGGTGCAAAGCCCCTCTTTGTTGAAAATATTTTTCACCAATTTATTTCTTATAAAACTCTGGGTTTTTATGTAAAATCCATAAGCTGTGATAGGTTAAAATCTAACTGTAGCATATTAGTTTGGGATTTTGCTTTTTAAGCTAAGCAATAAGAGCCCAGGTCTATACCTGCTTCAAAAAGCTGCTCTGAAGGCAAGAGAGATAGAAAGCAGTACAGCATTTCAGGATCTGTTGTTTTCCTGTGGCTGTCTGAAAAAAGTAGCTCAATACACTATAACAACAGAAGGTGTTCTTGCCTTCCAGAGGAACCATGCAATGAAAACTCTGAAACATCGCATTGCATGGTGTGGCATGCAGGAAGCTAATGAGACAGGGCAGGAAACTCCCTCCTTTTTTACACAGTTTCTTTAAGAGAGGGAAGATGCCTTACCCTGAATTGGCACACAGTAAAAACCTCCAAAACAACTGTGATCCAAGTAATGAAGTTGGTTGCTGAATAATAGAAACTGAGGGCAAATAAAACTATTTGCTCAGAGAATTCCAATAGCTTCCAGTAGCTTCATTTGCAATTTTAATCCCACTAGGCTTCTCTAATTAAAATCCAGTGAATTTTCCAATGATGCTAACATCCTCAACAGCTCATATTCACTGGGGGTCTCCACCATTTCCACACAGTCCCCAATCTGTCTGTCACCTCTCAGTGTCAGTCATTAGAAACCACTCATCATGATACATCTCTCCAGGTTCACCTACAAAAATTAAGGTCATTTACTCTCAAGGCTCTTGGCTGTTATTCTAATACTAGTCTGAAGTTACTTTTCTCTAGTGCTTCTCCATTCCAGGCACAGAGGAAAGTAGGAGCAGGGAGCAGTATGTGACTGTTTGCAAGTTTTTCATTTTTACATCACAACCTTTCCAAATCTAGAGTGAGGGCTTTCCTGTGCAGCACCTGGATGTGCTCAAATACACATAATGCACAAGGAAGTAATCACCCAGACATCCACTTTCAGTTAGCACATCTCTCACAGTCCCTCTAAGCCTCTCAGCAGAGAAACTGCTTTTCATTTTGCTTCTTTTCTTAAATACAAGGCTACCCCAGCCTTTCTGATGCACTTTTGCATTTCCTTATGGAGGTAGCTTCATTTCAGCAGCATATAAGTCATCACTGAACATTGCCTGTAAAGTGCTTCCTGATCTTCCAGGATGAAAGTCATTTAATGGCAAACTATTAGTAACAAGAATGGGTGGCTTGTGTCATTGTGTTTAAATACCCCTCCCTTACACTCCTCTTTTAATAAAAAAAATAAGTGACAATCATTCAAGTTATTCAGGCAAGATAAAAATAAAAAATCATGTTTGGGAAAAGACAACACTAGGTACAACAGGCTAAGGTGGGTATTCTCTGTGCTTCAAACATAAAGCACAGCACAGCTTTAGAAATTCACATTTAACTGAATCAGAGTTGAACAGTTGCAAGGCTTGGAGCATCATTTGGGCTCCGGCCCTCTGAACAGCAGCACAAGAAGAATACACAGTATGCAGTCACCTGCACCCCAGGGTCATCTGCACCATATCTAGCAAGGTAAGACAGTGGTGCACTACAGACAGTAAAGAGATTATGCCCTCTCTAATACCATTTAAAAATAATAGTAATTTTAAAAAAATAAAAAATGGGTTATAGGTAAAATTTTGGTGTCTGAGGGTCTTGGGCTTGCTCTCTGCACAGCAGTAAATGTCTCCATGAGAAAGCAAGTAGCAAAAAAAACAAACAAAACCCAAAAAACAGACAGCTAGACTGCAAAAGGTAGTTGTTGGCTTCCATACAGGTGAAACTAGACTCTGCTTAAGTATATAACATTCATCTACTGCAAATAACTCGGAGAAACAATTACCCTACCCATGGATACCAGTTCAGGTATCTGTTCTGTGTACGTTCAGTCTAGAGGCTCCANTAGCAGGAGAAGCATCTCTTGTCCATCAAGGTGCTCTTACAGCAGAGAGAGCAACACTGACATTAGAGCCTGTGGAGTTCAGCTAAAAGTAACTGTGACTTTTGAGTGGCTCTGTGTTATCCCAGTTCCTGAGGGCAAGTGACTAAACAACTGCATGACTAATAAATAATTTTCAACCTAAACTAATAAATCCCACCACGTAAAATCTAATTTTTTGTTCTATATATATTCCCCAGTCACTCCCGTTCTTGCTATGGTCCATCAAGTTGCAAAGACATCCAATGCAAACAGCTAAGGGTAATTTGCCTTGATTTAGGGTTTTCATCTACCGCACAAGCTGGGAAATTAATTGGAATGAGTGTTCACACTTCAGGGGAAGCAGTTCTGAGCTGACTGAGACACACGGTGACAAGTAGTAAAGGTTTGTAAAGGGCTGCCTTCAGATGACTATGGCTTTTGGCTCCTCGAGTGAGCAGCTCAGTCCCATTTCCAGTGCTTCTGTTTAATATTTTTTTCCTGGGAACAATAGAGAAATGGAAAAAAGCTGCTTCCTACACATGGGTTTTTCAGTGCTTTTGGGCACTGTTGTAATTTAATTCCTAAAGGAGTAGGATTAATGAGTCCTGAAGGAGAACAGGATCAGAAACATCTATATGAAAGCCTCCAACACAACTGTGATCCAAGTAATGAAGTTGGTTGCTGAATAATAGAAACTGAGGGCAAATAAAACTATTTGCTCAGAGAATTCCAATAGCTTCCAGTAGCTTCATTTGCAATTTTAATCCCACTAGGCTTCTCTAATTAAAATCCAGTGAATTTTCCAATGATGCTAACATCCTCAACAGCTCATATTCACTGGGGGTCTCCACCATTTCCACACAGTCCCCAATCTGTCTGTCACCTCTCAGTGTCAGTCATTAGAAACCACTCATCATGATACATTTCTCCAGGTTCACCTACAAAAATTAAGGTCATTTACTCTCAAGGCTCTTGGCTGTTATCCTAATACTAGTCTGAAGTTACTTTTCTCTAGTGCTTCTCCATTCCAGGCACAGAGGAAAGTAGGAGCAGGGAGCAGTATGTGACTGTTTGCAAGTTTTTCATTTTTACATCACAACCTTTCCAAATCTAGAGTGAGGGCTTTCCTGTGCAGCACCTGGATGTGCTCAAATATACATAATGCACAAGGAAGTAATCACCCAGACATCCACTTTCAGTTAGCACATCTCTCACAGTCCCTCTAAGCCTCTCAGCAGAGAAACTGCTTTTCATTTTGCTTCTTTTCTTAAATACAAGGCTACCCCAGCCTTTCTGATGCACTTTTGCATTTCCTTATGGAGGTAGCTTCATTTCAGCAGCATATAAGTCATCACTGAACATTGCCTGTAAAGTGCTTCCTGATCTTCCAGGATGAAAGTCATTTAATGGCAAACTATTAGTAACAAGAATGGGTGGCTTGTGTCATTGTGTTTAAATACCCCTCCCTTACACTCCTCTTTTAATAAAAAAAATAAGTGAC
>VZTO01026707.1:0-30547 GCA_013400615.1 Syrrhaptes paradoxus
ACTACTGAAGACTTTGTAATCACAGGCAAAACCAAACTCTGGCTATTGCAGACGCTGTCCAGCTCTTGTGACTATTTATTGGTTTCCTGCAGCTGTGCCTCAAGGAGATATTTGTTGCTCTTCAGTTCAGTGGGGTTAGAAATCTTCTCAGATAGTTTACAGCAGCTTCTTGTAGTCTTTAGTTTAATTATTTTTTTCAGACAACCATCATATTTGACCACCACATCCTATATGAGTGATAAAACTGTACACACTTATGTATATTGCACAAATACTCAAATTTTACCTTGAGAAATTTCTTCAGAACAGGATTTCTGTCAAGAGGAAAGGGGAAAAAATACTGAGTGTCAGCTGTGGAACTTACATTACAAGATGACTTTCTCACTGTGCCTACAGTTTCTCTTGGCAAAAGGTCTGGTACTGTCTTATTCTGATCTGCAACTGCTGAACCACTTTGAAACAGAGGAAGGAGGAAAGATCAGAAGAATATAATATAAATAAAACAAATCACATCTAATCATAAATAAATCTGGGGAGATCAGAAAAATTGCACATGTACCAATAATTATTAGGACTCTTAGTTTTGTCTGGAATTACAAGATTAGTTGAGTGATAGTATCTTAAAAGTACACAACACGTATCAATTATATACTTGTCTGTATGCTAATCCCAGCTCCTGCTGAGATAAGAGGACACAAAAGAGAAATTCTACCTGCAACTCAAGACACACACATATGAAGAAATGTATCTTACATGATTTAACATCAGAATGATTACACAAAAATATTTCAAAGTGATGTCTCTCCAGCTACAGGTAAGTAATATACCTTGGTGACTCACTGACAAAGTCAAAGACACAAACTTACTATTCACAAACTCTAATGGTAGATGTGTTGTATGCCTGTCAACTGGCTCACTGTTCTTGGATTGTCTTACAAACTTGTCATCAAATAATTTGGTCATTCAAATGAAAAGTATGAAGGACAAAAACAAGCAATCACAGACAGGATCTTGGAAGAACTGTAAAGGAAGGGAAAGTAGCAACTAAGTATCACAACCCTGGCACAGACTATGTCCTGTGCCAAGGATGAGAAGATGTAAATTGTTTTAAGGTATGGTTAAGATACACAATTTAACATCAAAGGATTCTCCCCTTTCATATGAAGTATGACCGTCTGCAAACAAAAGCATCTGTTTCTTCAGAATGTAACTACATGAGAAGATAGGATTATTCCTTTTTCTCTAACAAATAATCTCTGTGTTTCCGATACCTTCCACACTGCTTTCGTGGTTCGGTTTTTCCTTGCTTATTCGTTCCCATAGTCCCAGCTTCCATTACCAAAAAGTCAGATGATTCTTCCAAGTCCTTGCTATATGACTAATTAAAAAACAAACAAACAAAAATCCCTAACCAACTCATACACGGCAACAGATTAACATTCCAAAAAAACATTTACTCAGGTGATTAAGAGCCTGTAGATTTTATTTTTGTATAATTTCTATACAGTCCCTGGACACAACGGGAAAAAATTACAGGGAAACTTTGGAAAGATAAATTTTCCAGATTTGTATGAAAAACAACGCACCAATATTTTTTTCCTTAGAAAATATTTAACTGCTGCTATTTTAAATATTTAACAGATTAATACTTAAAATCACTTCAGACCACTGTGAAGATTCATTAAGTCCTTTATTACATACTTACATCATCAAGGAACTCAATTCGCAAAGAGGACTCCACACTTTTAGAAACAGTGTTGGGTACTTCCTCTCTAAAAACAGATGTCCAATATCTCTTCACCTCTTCAACTACAAAATATAGTTAATTTGATGCATTTCATTATTCCTGTTCAAGATTCACTTATACAAATGCAAATTTTTTATTTATTATGACATACCATAAATTTCTTCTTTCATTACTATTACTTTCTTTAAGCAGAAACTGCTTAAGTATGTAACTGGTCACCAATCATCCCAAGAAAAGGTCAAAAATCCCAAGAAAAAGTATTTAATAGTTAAAGTCAATAACCAGAAATCTGTTACACCTGTTAAATCATCGACATCATCATCATCATCTTCTCCCCCCTCTCCAGTCACAACGTGATGTACACTCAGGGTTTGCACAGGCCTTAAATCTTTAACGCAACTACCAGAAATTTGATCAACAGGAGTTCTAAAAAAGGAAAATAAACCAATCTTAAAAAGTCATAATTTTTAATATATCATATCATAATTAAAAAAAGAAACACCACACTATTTACTGCAGCAATATTAACTGCTGCAGAAAAGCAGCAACAATTCCTGATCTCATTGAGATGACCTTGCACGTCTGGGACTAACAAAACAACCCTGTAATGCTTATAAATTATCCTGAAGATTGTACTTCCTTTTCGCTATAAAACTCCTGTAGCAAATGCCCCCATATCAAGCAGCCAAGTATCATACCAGCCTTCAAATACTACAACAAATTGATAGGAAAGAAAATTCCTCCAAATACTCTCTACGCAGTACTTCTGAAATTTTAAGTTACCAAGTCTGGTTATAGTGGTTATTTTATTAAAATAAAGCACTCTGTATACAGTCACCTTAACTCTTGATAACATATCTAATATTTTTAAAAGTTTCAATGGACTTTTTGTTGACTCTATTAATGAGTTCTAACTTCTTTCATTAGTACCAGCAACTCAACAATACCTTCTGTATTTCTTAAGCAAGAGTTTCTCCATGTAGCTCACTCCATTCTTCTTGAATTCAATTTGGATAGGTTCCTTCATAACAGTAAGATTGGTCTGTACTTCAAAAACTCCCACAGATTCTATTATTTAAAAAAAAAATTATACAGCTATTCAGATTTATAAACTTGCTATTTAACTACATTATTTTTGAACAAACATCACATTAGTAGTCTATGCCTGCTAAGTCTTTGCATAATTCCAAAATTTAAATAGTCAGCAGTATTGTACTGACATAACACAGTCAGCTGTTGGGGGTAGCCAGTAAAACCTCATCTATTACAGCTTCTCACATAAAGAAAGACTACTACACTAGGGGGGGCGGGGGGGCAGGAAGTAGGGGGCAATCCATGACTCTGAAGATATAAATCCCACCATTACACTGGAAAGAAGAAAAAAAAAAAAGAACGGCATTGCTACTCATATTAAAGTCTCATGTGAAAAACAATGAAAAGGACAGGGACACAAGCTAAGCAATCTGGTCAAGACCACAGCTTGTTACAAGAATTAGGATAAAACACTATCTGCAGGTTATTAAAAAAACACTTCAGAGGTTGTTGTTAACTTACAAAGGAACTGAGAGAAAACTTACAAAGAGATTTTCTATTCTAATAGAACATCTACCTTCACTAATCAAAAATCTGCTAACTCACCAAAATGACTCCTAATGTCTTTAAAATGCATTTAAAACAGAAAAATTCTTACCTGATAGGACCTCAGTGGCACGCAGTTCTTCTCTGCAATCACAATTATCTTTTCTCCATTGAATCAAAGCTTCTTGAAAAGACATTGCAGATTCCTCCTCATTAAATATACCTTTTAGTAATAATCCTTTATCCTGATTTTCAAGGCCTGTACAGGTTGATTCTGAAGATAGTTCCTAAATCAGTTCCACGACATAATTAATACAGCACTTCTGATTATAATCCTCTCCCCAGTTACATACAATAGCAACAACATTTTTAGGATCAGCTGTGGAAATGCAGCACCCTGTTTTCTGGGCTTAGTCTAGCTACCCTGATAATCAAGATCACTCCATTTTATGTGGTCTTGCTCACAACTAAATTGCAGTGTTCTATCAAGAGCAAAATATGAAAAACAAAAAAAAGTTTCAGTAAGCACACAAAACCCCCCCCATTTAACTTAAGTGCTACAGGGGTCAATGGGCTGTGCAAGTCTGATAGCCTGATCCCTCACTTGGCACACTGAGGAAAAACCTAAGGCCAGTGTACCTAACATGTCCTAAACAAAAAGAATTTTGTTTCCAAAGTGTACGCTACCTCAGCACTGTGTACTGACAACAGGGGAGATGAAAACTTGTCTGATGTGACCTGATGCTTGCTATTTACTTTCTTCTGCTCATGATTAAGTTGCAATCCATTCATATTTACTTCCTTGATGAAGTGATCAACAACTTCCAATTTTCCAACATGTGTATCAGCTCCTGTCTGTTAATGAAACATTAGGAAACCATTAATTTATTACGAACATACTCATATATTCCACCAACCAGCACATTAAAAGCAGGTAGGTAACCACATATTGAAGAGTGATGGTGACATAAGCACTTAATAATTTCAATAATCAATATTGTGCAAATGTGTGAGCAAAAAATCAATACTCTGAATATTCCATTAGGTACTACCCAGGACAGACTAAGAGGTGTTTTATACAACACAAATCACTTAAATTTTTGAGCTATGTACTTCATTAATGTAGTTCTGCTTACTGAAGCTTTTCAGTAGACAGAAGTGCATCTGTAGAGGTCAACAAGAGGAAAATGTTCATTTAAGGAACTAACTGGAATACCCATTCACACACAGAAAATAGTCCAGGAAAGTCCAAACTAGATAAGCTTGACTGAAAATGACTACAGAAGGAGAATAAGTTTTACTCTCTCTGGGACTTCACTGATTTGAGACCTTCATTAGAACAAAGAAAATTACTGTGGAAATGCAATATGAAGGTTTAGATTGCAAAGTCTTGAATGATTATCAAGCAAAAATAAATATTTTATGTTCATCCCTTCCCTATACCACCTCCGTACGCACAGATCCTTTGTCTAGAAAATCCTCACATAAGGCACATATTCTTGCCATGAAAGCACAAGAGCAGCAAAGGTATGGGCAGAAAGTGTAATCAGAAAGAGATAAAGATGCTAACCAGCCATTGCAAAACTAGAATGTACTTACATCTCTTCCTTCCCACCTCCTCTCCACTACTACTGACACAGCAACTTCATAGTTGCTGGTTACGCATTAAATGGTGTTTATGACATGCCAGTGAGCATGCAGGGACACTAACCACTTCAAACAGCAGTTACTTTTTTTTCCTTTTGCAGTCTTCCTCTGATTCTCATACTGCAATGCAGGACTAATAAGATTCAAAGTCTGCTGTATGAACACACGTGCTTTCTCTTGTTCTTCAATCCTAACAGTCCATAATCATCCGTAATTGAGAGCAATTCTTTTTTCCCCCCAATATCACTAACATGTTGCTAACACACATGGAGATCAAAGAAGCACGTTCTTAAAGAGAGGAATTCTCTCTGCAATTACTCAGGAAGTGGATCAAGACAACTTAAAGTGGAATTCTCCCGATGCAGATGGAGTGGTCACAGCACTCCATGATTCTCAGTTTAAATTCTTGTATTCTTCCAATGAACTGCTGGATGGACTTTAATCTGCACAATAAACTTTCAACATCTCAATCTAGTTTGTTTACCACTGAAAATAAGTGGCTTATCCCTTTAAAGAAATTATATATATCTAAAAGAGAACACATTACACATGTAAACATTTATCATTGCTATCTTACTACTGCTACCACCCATTTTTCAGTTCTAGGTTTAAGTGATCTGACACAGTCTATTAAAAAAAAACTCCTACAGTCTGCATTTAGATGTGTATGGTGAAATATTTTTATATCCATGCAAAACAGCTCAGGGAAAAACTCTGCATAACTCAGGATAGTACATTAAACCAAAAACATTCTTTATCGTTGGTTTTTCGTTACTCACAGGATGGGGTATCCTCCTGTAATTGCCTTAAATTCTCACATGAATTCTTTCCATCAAATGATGCAATCTTTCTACAAATATACTATAAGCAAGCATCATTTTGACAAATATGTATTTATCAGATCACCAGCTTTCACTGTTTACTGCAGTTCTAAAAGGATTATACTTCTGGGAAGAAAGAATGAGATAATCAAATAAATTTTAGTGGGACAACAGAATGACATATCCAGTGACACAATCAAAAAGTAAAATTTGCCTGCAGGGAAACAGCTAAATCAACTTACACTTAGTCAAGACTCTATCTTCATTTTCTGTATTTATGTTAGCTTTCAGTTTCACAATAAAGTAACTTTGATTTTTTGTAATCAGAACATTGACATATGTCAATCCAAACATTTTCTTCATGAAACATTCCTGGCATAGCTTCTCTTTGATTCATTGAGTCCAGCTATAAAGCAGTTACCATTAATGTAGGAATGAAAGAAAATGAAAACAAGCATAATAATATAGATCTGAAAAAAAAAGAAAGAAAGAAAAAAAAAAAACCACCAAGGCATTTCTCAAAATCAAATTTGGAATAACCTTAGGAGAACAAAAACAGTGGTTTTATCCAAAAGACAAAATCCAAAATACAGGCACAACTTGCTCCAAATAAAAGAGTTGTTACAACCTATTTATGAAATGCAATCAAATACAATGCATGAGAAGCTTAAGGTTGTTACAAGTAAGTGTTACACAATAACTGTAGGAGGAATCTTTACTACCCTAATTAAAAAATTATAAAATTTTTATTGTTTCATAACAGATGCGCAACATAAAGTTGTATGTTAGGAACCGAATATTACTGTGCTGAATAATAAAATTACACACAACTTAAATCTCCCCTGTACAACACTTTACTTCCATCATAGTTTATTCCTTTGTGAGTAGAATCCAAGCACGACAAAATCAGGAATACTGAAAGTGGCACCTGACAGAACACACACAACTGTAAGTAGGAATTCAGAGTTCAAGCTTATTTATAACTATATTTACTAAACTACAAGTAACATAGACTATTAAATATATTCACAAGGGTTATAATTACCTTTGACAACTGAACAAACAGCTTTGGCCATTTTTAGTATTTACAAATCTTTTTTCTTAAATGTTTGCTATTAGAAAAGTCTCAAACAACATACCAATAACAATATTTCAAAGAGCCCGTGTAAAAATCTTCTGACCCAGCAATTTGTTATATTTCCAATCCTGTAACATGACCATCGGCTCAGTTTATCTCCGTTTTCTGAGCCATGCATAACCATAAAATCCATCAAGGCACAAGTTTAGATAGCATGACTTTTTCCTCAATATGTATTTCAACAAAACAGCCAGGCTATTTGCCTCTATGAAAACTTTTTTTTTTTAAACTGAAAAGCTTTCTATTGAATAAGAAAGTTCACACGTGACAGAGTGACAGTAACCCGTGTTCGAACAACGCCTTGTCCGGGAACACCCGCAGCGGCAGCCGCCGGGGAGCGGGGCCGGGGCAGCTCCCAGCCGCCCAGCAGCGTCCTGTGGGGACGCAGCGCCCCCTGGCGGTGCGCGCCGGCTAAGCAGCCCCGAGGCAGCGCGCCCTGCACTGCGGGAACCCCCGGGGGGGAGCCGGGGACCCGCCGAGCGGCCGCCGCCTCTTCCTGCCGCACAATCAGGTACGAGCTCATAGAAATATAGTTTTACAGTGCAGGTGGGATTGCACTGTAAAGGCTCGCAGGGAAAAAAAATAACACAAAACTAAACAGGAAAACAAACCAGAAAAGCAAGCTACAAAACCAAACCAAAACCATACAAAAAAGATCAAAAAAAACACACAAAAAGAACCCAAAAACCACAAAAGCACAAAAACACACACAAAAAAAAAAACACACAAACCCCCCCCACAAAAACACAAAAAAAACCAAAAAAAAAAAAAAAAAAACCAAGCCAACAGAGCATTTGCAGTGTTGGGGATGTTCAGCATTACTGCCCAGCCAGGGTACTCATTAGGGGAGAACTAATGAAAGGGAACAAGGTGGGAAAATAAACAACAAAGAATTAACGGAAACAAAATCCCAGTGGCTTTGATGCCAGGAAATCTTAATAGAAATTTTAAATCCACAGGTATTCTGTCCTAAGGAAAATTATTAAAAAGACACACAAACAAAATACCTGTTCTTTTTGTTTCAAGTGTTCAGCAGCTCCACTGCTTTAATTTGCGATAAAAGCAATACAAATACAACACGGGGGGCAATCTTTCTAAGGCACGTGCTACTTTTTTTGGAATAAAAATCTTATTTTCTTATTCAACAACAGAACTACTCTATTTGCACAAGTTACTTCGCATATCTTTTGGATCTATTTGCACAAGCTACTTCAAGAATCATACTATTGTATGGGGCTGTACGATATTTTGGCAGATAGGTTTCCTATTTCAACTTGCTAAAAGGCAAAATCTCTCTATTAAATATAAATCACCTCATACACGATATTACTAATTTGCACTCTAACACAGCCAGCAAGTGCCAGCTCAGAAAGTAGTCAGAACTAAGAATGTGCCCTGGTGCTTATCAAAGTATTTAAAATTACAAAATATTCAGAGACCACTCAATTTTGCCTATTTGCTTGCAACCATAAATCTTATTTTAATCATATGGTAGTGTTCTTTAGTCAGCTAAGAGATCAGTCTTCTTCGGTCACATTCACCTGCTGGGCAAAGTAATAAAAATACAGCTTAAAGAAACTCCCTGGTAGAGAACTGCGAACAGTTCTGATAACAGAATTATTTATCTGTTTCCTTGCCATTCAAGGAGACCAGCATTTAAAACCTCTCTTTACCTTATGTGCACTGAGTAGCTATCACAGAGAGAAATCCAAGAATTAAAGCAGATACCACTATATATTTTGTGAAACAGATGAGAAAAATTGTTACTATAATTTTAATTCCAGAAAGATATTTAAATAAAGTAGGATGAAATTAATCTCAAATATGTAATTTTTTCCTCTTTTTAAGTTGCTGCACATCTAATAGTTGCTATAGCACCTCAAGCTGACCATCTTAGAGAAGTCTCATCCTTCCCAGTAGAACAAACTGCAAAAATAAGGTATTAAAAAAAAAAATCTCCAATTCACTAGAAAAGCTAAGGCTAGATGAGCTCCTTGACTTTATCATTTCAAAGCAGCAATCCTGCCATCAAAATGATTGCTTTTTACAGAAGGGGTGGAAACACCTAGCACAACGACTTCCACAGACTACCATAATACAACTGAATTGCACAGAAAAGCTAACATATAGAAAGCTATCGTAATAGAGAGACCTGCACCTGTGTTTTAGGCATGTACATATGTATTTCCATATATAGGTCTCTTCCCGAAGGAGCCTGGAAGTGAACTGCAGGTCAGACAGCTTGTCTGTGCAGACCACACACAGCTTGCAGCCTGGACAAACCCAAGGCATTCATTTTACAATATATTATACAATAAAATACATGTATGTCTAGATACTGACAGATAGCTGCTATAATTACACATTATATTCTGTTGCTATAGAGTAATTTTTAAACCATTTACTTACCAGCAGTGCACTGTTAATTTCACACAGTCCACGTGCTATCCCCTTCACTTCAGATTTTTCATGAGCTACAGCATTTGCCACTTCGTGCTTAAATGGTTCTTTCACTGCCTCTGGAAAAAAAAAAAAAAATCAAAACCCACCCAAACCCAGTACTCCAGCCTCTGATTTATTTATTGCTTAATTGTAACAAACCTCCAAGAAACAGATACTCTGCCAGAAGTTTGTTTTTATTTAGTTAACAAAGATGTTTTTACCTTGAACCTGTTCTTTGAGTATCTGCAATTTCACTCTTCCTGAAGAGACCTATATGGAAGAATATTTACATATATACATATATATAAACAACCACTAAGGTACTGGAGCATGAATATTAAATTAAAATGAATAAAAGCATAACTTTTACAGAATTAAAATGTTAGTGTTTCTAGGAAAATAGCTAAGCGTGTATTTAAAGAGAAAACTCCATTTATTGTTCATGACAGCCATTAGGTCTGTGACCAATTTACCTCCCGTTCACAAAATGACATTTTGTTTGCCCAGACAGGTACACAGCCTTTTCCACAGCATAGACCTGCAGAACTGTCATAACCAGAGTGACATGAGAGTCAACCAGGGAAGCCTACTGCACATACCACCCGCACACATATCCACCCATAGTTTGTTGCGGGAGGGGAGGTGTTAGTTTGTTTTCCTTCTGCTTCTGCTCATTGCCCTTCCATAACCTAGCACCCCAGGAACTGATCCCTTCCAACATTTTTGCTCCTCGGTTTTTCCCTGCAGAGTCTACACTGAACTCTCACTTCCCCCCCAACCCACACTCTTACACATCTGCAGGCATTTTAATTTTGCCCTTTTGAAAATTCTGTCCCATTCTTCTTCTCCTTAGCCATCACAGCTGAAATCTGAAGTCTTTGAAGTAGTAACAGCTCTGAGTTACTTGTCTCAGAGAAGGGGAAAGAGAAAAAGGTGGGTGAAAGAAAACCTTTTCATTCTGATCCTCTCTGCTACTCACAGGCAAGTAAGGAATTTAACTGAAATTAAGCACATTGGCTGAGAAGACCTTCACACCAAACTGCTACTGCTTCAAATGACTTTAGATAACAACTGTAATGGCTCAGTCTGAAGTTGTCATTGTCTGTTTTTCTCTTCAGACTTATATAAGCTTTTTTGCAGACAGTTTCAAATGGTCTCTCTTAAATTAACAGCTCTCATTTCAACACAGCATACATAGCATGGCTTCCAGGAAAAAAAAAATTAAGAGAAAACTCTTTTTTTATGTCCCACTCAGTCCAATTTGCATGCCTCTCCAGACTCATCAAGGTCTGCTATAGGAATGAGGAAGTCTCTTTAAACTGAATTAGTCTGGATTTGGGGATCCCCTACAGATTTTTCATACTAATTAATGGAACAAGTAAAGAACATAAGCTCTGTTATCACAATTGGTATTTCAACAGCACTTGTGAAAATTATTTGATGACGGATACACCTAATGCTTACTTCCATGATGTATAAAGCCTCAAGGACAAGAGCCTAAGCTGTTAAAATTATGAATTTATTTCAACAGAGAATGAAATATTAAGAAGAGGTTATTACAGTTGGAAGTGATAACATTCCCTGCAAGGTTCAATCTTCAGCTATTTACAAATTTGACCAACTTCTACTATTCCTGTATGTCTGCCTTATCCTTAAAATTTTTTGAGAGTTTGAGCAAAATTGCCCTAGTTATTTCCAAAAGGAAATAAGGGGAAAAAACCTTATTACATACATATTAAAAAGAAAAAATCTTTTTCAGTGACTTAGGAGGAAAGTTTTACTTCCCTCCTTTTAGATCTGGGCAAGAATGCCATAGAACAAGAATCAGTTGATAAACCTAATTCACATTTTAAAATACTCAGAAGCATTCAGTCTCAGCCCAAGAGAATGGACAAAGTCCAGTACTTTGTCCAACAGAATGCTTTAAAGATCTGTTTAACCCAGATTTCATCAAGTAGCATCAGTCCTCAGGGGATGAACGTGGGACTTTTCCAGCTACTGTGGACCAAGTGGCAAGCTGGATTCTCAGTCTCCTCCTGTACTTACTGAGAGAAAAGAAATCCAGAAGCACCATCCAAAAGATTATAGGATGTGCAAAAGTGGAAAAAAAAAAGACAGAACGAACGACAGAGTCATGTGGGATTTCTACTATGAACTGCCATTAAACAGTGACCGAGTTATAGAAAAAAAATTTTACTGTAGACTTTTAAAGCGGTGTGCCTTTTTCATAGCTTTTATCTATTAATATAGAGAATTTGTACTCAAAACTTCATGTGAACCCTTGTATTTCAGATTCATAATGGACATTAGACATCTGCCAGACAAGCTCCCAATGACTTCCATCCCTACCAAATCAGCCCTTTACAATATTAAATCCGTAGAACCAATGACAAATTGCTATGTATTGCAATTAAAAAAAAAAAAAAAACACCGATCAAACAGAAATTAATGTTCCTCCAGCTCAAACGGAAAAATAAGCTTGGCAAGGGAAAATAAACAATCAGAAATTTTACTCAGAAGGTGCTTAACCTTTTATTTTTACAGTATTTAAAATTCCCATGTTCTGTAGCATAAATGTTTGCCTTAAATAGCTTTACCTGCAAATATACTGACAGTTTACTACCTTTTTATTGTTTCCTTTGCTTTGTGACAAAGCACAAATGGTCATTAGTCCTGCCTGTCCAGATTTCCAATGATAAGCACTTGATTTCCTATGAAACAAGAGCAAGAAAGAACTTTAAAATTATGCCTTCTGTAAGCAAGAGAATCATAAAGGTTTTCCTTCAGGTTTTTAAAGAAGAACAGAGCAGCACAAAAATTAAATATTTGTCTATAGGGTCATCAACTCCCCAAAACACAAACACCTCCCTTCCACTGAAAGCTGCTTCACATCTACTTTAATAGTAGTAAAAACATCAAAGGTATAAGAAAGTACTTGTTTTCAGACCATCAAATTGGCCCAAGTTTTTAAACATAAGAAAAATCTCATCAATTCTCTAAGGTTGGTTTTAGAAGAATATAAATATAACAGAAGTACACTTTAGATAAATCTTCACTGTCCCAGTGTACTCTCAGGCATTCACCCAGCACAGCTAAAATGTAGCATCTTTTAATAGGCCAGGAACACATACCTACAGTCAAGATGTCAGTGAATATTCAGTTTAGATATTGACTACTATGATGAACATGGAGAATAGCAGGGAAGAACTTAAGACTACGGGAGATTAAACAGTTATGTTCAGCTCCAGCACACTGCATAATACACTATTGCATAGCCTTTAGCAAGCATTCAAATGACTGATCTACCTTTTTTTTTTTTTAAAACAGAAAACCAAACATACTGAAAAACAAATGAAAGCAAACAAAACAATGGGTAAGGAAAACATGTAGGAGGGAAGAGGGATGATCTTTACACTGGTGGTGCAAATGCCAATGATTCCAATCATAACACCATCAGGGCTCGCAGGTACAAGGCTATGAGAACAAAAGAACAACTGCATGGGCACAATATGGGGAAAAAAGTGCCACAGGCTATCTGGAAAACACAGCCTCAGCAGCTCAAGCAGACATTTAGAGAGATGCAAGCTTCAGGCCCTCAGCATCACCAAGACTAAGGCATCCAAGGCACTCGTATCTCCAGTGACAAAATATGTCAGGCAGAAGTACAAAGAAATGGAAGCAGATGTTGCAGAGATTTGCTAACATTCAGAGTGAGCCAGTAACAGAGCTGAGATCTAAACTGCCACCCTAGCACTTGCTTCATTACATTATGCTTACTTTCCAAGCCATGTTTCCATCATACAGAAAATGTCTTTCTGAGAAGTTACACAGATGCATGCAAAATAGGATCAAAGCAATATTAAGAACAGCATCCTCTTGAGAAACTTCAGATACAAGACTGAAACAGGGCAAGAGAAACTAGTTCCTGTCTCCTGCTTTAAAATGGAGGTGACAAATCCAATTGGACAGGGGAAAAGTGAGAAGAAGGAATAAATGAGCAAAAGGGATCTCTGCCTCTGAAGGAATATCCCTGCCAGGAAGGATTTGTTTGTTTACCGCTTAAAAAAGACAAACCCTAAATTTAACACGGAAGTTTAAAAATAAGTCATAGGGTAGCAAGCTTATAATTGGGAAGAAAGACTGGGGAGAGGAGACTGAATACTGTCAAGATGTCTAAATCTTGCAAGAGATCCCATCTGGGGCAGGGGGAGGTGTGGAGGCAGTATCTCACTAGATTCCTTTTTTTTTTGAAACAGAAATTAACCTACTTTCGCTCTTCTTTTTCTCTGCTCATATTTGACTGTAGTTGTTGTAATTTCTTCTCCATCTCTTTGTTTTCTGTTTCTAACTGCACTTTCTCCAACTGCAATTCTCTGACAGTCCTGGAGATGTTAAAGTAGTAAAGCATTAATTAGAAATTACATGAAAGATAGTAAGGCACCTGAAGAAGTTTAAAGCAGCAAGACAAAAAAAAAAAGTTGATAAATTCATCATTAAAGCACGGCACTCTATCTCCCAGCAAGACCTGGAACAGTTCTGGAAAATTTAGGGCAGGTCAGGTGCAAGTTCCTTGGACCCAAAAATATGTCATTACAGAGGGGTACTCTGACAGTGATATGACTACTCCAATATAAGCTTTAGAGTGGCCAACATAAAACTGATATGTCACTTAATTAGATTAAAACATCCCAGTGAATCCTTTAGTATTGTTTGTTTACAAAGTATATATGTTAGACATACAGAGTTATAAGATCTATAACTTACTCAGAAAGTAGATTAAAGTCTAAGAAAAGAAAGGCTTAAGGATAAAAGTGTAGTGAAAATACTAGAAAAGAAAGACATCATGATTCTTCTTGCTCTTACACAAATAAGCTCTTCTATTCAATGTTGCATTAAAGCTTACTAAAAATTATGAAAAGACATCTCTATCACAATCAGATAAAATGCACTTACTTTGCTTTTAGTCTCCTCGAGGTTCCAGTTTTTGAGCCTGGGAGTATTACAAAATCATTGATGTTCATGATTCCCAGTATAATCTCTTCTAAAAAAAATGAGTATCAGTGATCTACAGTTAGCAATCTGTTGAAATGGGAATTTGATTTAAATTAAAACAATAAAAACTTCTTACAAATCCAAAAATGTTAGTGTATAGAAAGAGAAAAACAGAGCACAGAACTTGTTCATATGAATTGCCAATAAAATCCTAAAGCAACTCTAAATTAGATTTAACTGAAAGAACAACTTTTCATTACATTTATGATACCAGGGAAAAGATTTACTTGTCTGTTTCATTTGGGCAATTCTCTAAAGTTCAACAAAAGCAGTTTAATACTAAATAAAACAAAGTTTTCTTGAACCAGACTCCTAGAAAGCACAGAGAAGGAGAAAACTGTATCAATGGCTATGAAGTTAAACCATCTCAACTGATTTGGAAAGACAGAAGATCATATACAAACTGATAAAAAACAATATAACTCACAGAGCAGAGCAATTCCCTACTCTCAAAACTTCAAGACAGTGGCATTGTAAAGACAATGGTTGTAAAATAATCTTCCAATAAGCAAGTGCATACAGCAGAGTCCAAACTGAAGCTTAACATCCATACTCTCCCTGCCCTAGAATGTTTGCAACATAACTCATACAGACTAGCAGGCTGCTGGAAGAAACACGCCAACGCTTGATGTCAGGCACAGTACCAAATCCAAACATTTACTTGTGCTACTGGGATGCATATGGAAAAAGAAAAAAAAAAACAAAACCAAAAAAAAACCACCACTTTACAGTCCAGAGATTTACAGCTGACAGGACCTTTGGAAACTGTTCTTCAACTGTTGGCTATCAGATTCCAGCTGAAAGCAGGACTTCACTGAAATGAAGTGCAGAAGCTTAGCATTTGAAATACAGCAAATGTATAACTGAGTTCAAGAGCAAAAGCTCAGCTGCCTGTTCACACATAAACCTGAAAATGACCATTAATACAGTTAAAATGCGTCCAAATAATGCCTTTGTCCATGAGGAAAAATGCATGTCAATGGCACATTAAAAACAGTTAAAATATCGGGTGCTGCAGAACCTAAAAGCAATGACATTTCAATGCTGACAGAAATGTCAGATGTCGGCACAAAACATGTTTCTTACTGTGCCAGAAAAACCAAGTACTCCATTCTTTCTTATAATTTAAAAACAATTATTCTTTTCTCACATTCTAAGATAAAACAAGATTCTATTAACTTTGAATAGAAGAAAGTTCTTTTACTGGTGAATGTGCGCTAGCTGGACTAGCACATCTCAACAGGCAGGGATAACACACCAGTTTTGATGTGGCCCAAAGACTACCCAATAGTAAAAACGAAGGTAAATGACTGAAGCCAGCTTACAAAGATCAAGGAGGGGAAGTAGTTTGGGGTATTTTGGTTGGTTTTTTTTAAACTTTAACATATTCCAGTGGAATCAAATATTTAAAGAGGTAACTTAAAAGTTGTGACAGTATCAGAGATAAAACCATCCACAGAGTTTCAGCAGTATAGTAATTCTGAGTGGACAAACAAAAAGCATCAAGTTATGTATAACAGGATATAAAGAAGGTGACTAAAACTCTGAATTGTTCTGAGAAAACACATGAATTCATTTAATAACTATTATAGCATAACCCTAATTTTTTATAGGAACAGCTGTTAAACACTGGGACTGTAAAATTCAGAGTTAAACATCCCCATTTGGGGAAACACACATCTTTAGCTTGCAAAGCTTGCAAGACATCCTCAAGTAGCCATGATATGGGCTGTCAGCACAGCCAGGGGAAGTCCACCAAAAGCAAGTACTAATGTGGCAAACCCAAACTCCTCAGAAACAAACTCCATACTTGGGAATGGATTTTTAATTAAAATATAGATGAGAGTTCCCTTATTCTGTGTACTTTTTGTTTATCTATAAATCAGTTTTCTCCTTCTAATAAATAAGACAATTTTCCAGTGCAGTAAAGAGTAGCAATTCATCAACATACATAAATAAATAAAGCGTTAATTACCCACACCCTGTCTGCCTGCTCTTCTACACACACTAGTACTCAAATTTCATCATTCTAGCAGATTTCTCTGTGCTGTAAATAGATACACAGTGCAACTGAAAAACACAAAAATGGTGTTTCTGCTAAATGAAATTTAAGTCAATTTCATTTTAAAGACTGCATAGCTAAAGGAACACAAATTCCATATGCCCTGTATCTCAGCTTAGCTCAAATTTCTTCCTAATCACTTTAAAGATAGTTTTATAACTTAAAGACAGCTGAAGATGGGTGCAGTTTATTTCAAACTACAGGAGTTTAACTAGAACAGACTAAATTCCAACAGCTTTCTCACACCAAAAAAAACATAAAATCCAAAGGGATACTACCATATATGTAATAACTCACATCTAATTACCATAAACATGAACAGAGATTTCATGCTAGGCCAAGTCCTATGCAATTACCAATATTTCAAACCAAACTATTTCCTTTGAAAGCCAATTCATAGTGTAATGAGGAATTTATCTACCATTATCTCCACCCATTTGCTGTTAATTATACCAGCTGAGACTCCTAGTCCTTCCAAACAATGCCCTTTCACTTTTCACTAATTGTTTTTAAAAAAAAGAGTGACAGAAAAGGGTGACAATAAAAACAAACAAACAAGCCTTGTAAATCTGCTCCTAACAGCTAGACTAAACCCAGCGGTCAGGTACACTAATGTAATCTCAGTCTCTCGGGATAAACTCATACTTTCCATGCACCAATATTTGTGACGTTAACTATTTGAAACTTCAATCTCTATTTTTAAGAAAATTATCCATCTATGTTTAATGCCATACAACATACATAAAGGAAGATCATGAAAACCAGACTAAAACAGCTAAATTATACGTTTCCTAAATTATTTCCCCATACTTAGCAATTTTGTCACACCTTGAAAAGATGTACTGTTTCAATGACTCTGACAAGTCAACACCTATTTCTACCAGTTGTGTACTTTCACTGTTTAACCAAAAACTATGATTTCAACACAAAATATACCAGCAGAATAGTCTGTCTCTCCAGGCAGTCTACTAAAAAGCTGGCACCTGCCCCCAATACTCCCTCAGCCCTGCGGCGGGCGCCTGAGGGCCGGGACGGCCGCGCGTGCTCGGGCGGGACCCTCCGCCCCTGAGAGGAGCTCCCGCGCCCCCGCACAGGCCTGAGCCTCCACCCCCGGCTCCCGCCGGACCCAACGTCCTTCCCGGCCGGCGCCGCGGGCTCACTCTCGGCTCACCCTGAGAGGGATCGGCCAGACCCCGGCCCCGCTCCACTACTCCTCAGCGCTGCCGCCGCTGCCTGCCGCGCGCCATTCCTATGGCAACAGCGGCGCGTTAACGTCACCGGCAAGAGGGCGGGGCCGCCCGGCCGGGCCGCGTGGGGCGAGGGAGAGTCCATTTGACGCTTTGGGGGTGGGATGTGGGGAGAGACTCCTCCGTGCGGCGGGTCGGTGCGGGGAGACATTTGCGCCCCTAAGGGCCCCGCTGTGCTGAGCGGGCCGGGGGCAGGGGAGGTCTGTTGCGCCTTGGTTCCTCTGCGAGGGTCTGTGAGACAATAAATTGGAAGCCCAGGCCAGCCCTAGCTCTGAGAGCTGCCTCTGTCAGGTGTCTGAGGGCTGCCCAGCGGTCTCCAGCCCAGCAGACATTTCCACGGGTGGCCCAGGAGGTCTGTGTTGCAGAGGGGAGCAAAGCCAGGCCCTCATGCTCCTGGCTCTCTCCAGCTGCCCAGCCTCTCAGCTCCTCACTCCCTGGCTTTAGAGCTGACCCTCAGAGTGACTTCACATGAAGCAGGCCTTGTACTGCCACCGCCACACGCACCTCAGCAGCCATGGGGCCCACAAAGCACGACCGAGGCCCTCCAAAAATCCTCCAAAAATGAGGGGCAGTAATGCATTGGCAGGACTTAACGTCCTCTGATTTTAAGTTTTCAGGATGTACTTCACTTTTTTTTCCCTGCAATAAGTGCAAAGGCTTTTCTACAGTGAAAACAAAACTATGGCTGGTGTTCTCCCAGCCCCACATGGCCTAATGCGTGTGGGCTGCACTGCTCCTGGCAGAAGGGGTAAGGGATGCCCTGGAAAGCACGGGGTCGGGGGAATTGCCTCACATTGTGTTTGGTACCATTGTTCCCTTGGTCAAGAGCAGTCCTCCCATACCAGCCCCACTAGAGGTGGATTGGATCTGCCTTTCAGTAGGTAAATCCAGCCTGTCCATGGCTGCGCTGCCAAAGGAAGCCCTGTCCTCTCCCCAGCGCCCAGACTGTCCCATCTCATTTCAACCTGTATTCCCTGAGCCCCTGGAAAACACGCCTGTGTTTATCTTTGTATCTGGGCTCCTGTAGGTTTTCATTCTAACTTATTATTTATTTAGAACTTCATCTCTGGAGGAACTGATATACTCTTCCTGCTGATTTAGTGCCACGCTTTAAGGAGCTAAATCTAAATCAACCTCGCTGAGTGCAAGGCGGCTTCGAATAGCTGTTCATACAAGTTATGCCATTATCCAATGCTAACACTAATCTTCACTTGCTGCTCAGAACTCAGCGAGCTATAGGGCTTCCTTATGACATTCAGTTTTTCAGAAAAGCTCCATCTATGCCCACCCTGTAGATACATGCAGTTGTAGATCTGTGCATCACTTCTTGGCTATTCCAGAGCAGGTATTTATGTATATGCCAATAACTCCCATGCCATTCCCTCAAAGGATAGCCAGAGTACATCCAAGATAATAATTTTTTAATCAATCATGTTTTTTTCAGTTTATTTTCTTCAAGTCTAGTCTTTCCAATTTTGGAGTCTAGACCATTATTTATAATTGATGCTCCTTTAGGGAAAAAAACAGTTTTTACAGGAAAGATGGCATTTCAGCAAAAAAGACTCTATTTATGATCCAAGCCAAGCTTTAATAAGTGCAAACTATTATCTCTTTGAAATTTATGCACTCTAAGCTGTATTTCATTTGGAAAATTTGCATTTGTCCCATATGTATTCAAGCTAGGAGGCACAAAATAACTTACACAGTTTTTCTTGACTATATAATCTGTCTGGCAGTAATTTTCCTTCATCATCCTGGTTACAGTACAGTTTTCAAGATTTTACCCTGACAGGCAATTTGTGTCGAGAGCCTGTGGAAACATATGGATTTTATGATCTTGAGAAGGAACCATACTTTGCATAATGTGTGTCAATCAAAAAATGTGTCCGAATGCTCTCTTCTTTGAAACACGTATGGAGTTGTTTTCTGTTTGACCAAAAATGCTTTGGAGTAGCAGTGTTTGCAGTGTAACTTTGCCATTAGCAATAGCCGATGTGTATTCTGGACCTTATTTGGAGCATTGTTCTGTAGCATGTAAACATGTTCTTTCCTGTAGGAAAACCATGTTTTTAGTAGCCACGTAAATACAGTTCTTCATGTCACATATTCTATAATAATGCCTTACTGAAAGCCGTTGTATATGGGATAGTTGCCTGTTATTTTTAAAGAAGGTAAAAGTAATACATTATTCCAGATAAATTATGTCCCAATCATTGTTACAATACTCAAAACTACTTTTAATTACGAAGTTTCCACTAGGAAAAATGCAAGAGTTTCCTTTTATTTTATATGTAAAATAATATTCAGCTGAAAAAATTGGCATTCAACTTCCAAAACTTAAATGACTCATAGTGACTTTGTGAGCTTTGGATCAAGTACTCTAGCTGGAAGAGTATCAAGAGCCTGTTTTGTATAAGGTTTGGACCATTAGATTTACGTATGTGGGAGATGAAGTAATGTAGAATTAGATGCTGGCATTCTTTACATCACCATCTTTATAATTAGATTATTTAAGTTTCCCCCATTTTATGTGTCTTCTCTGGCTTTCAGTTCTATTTTTTGTTTAATTTACTTAGATCTGATTTTCATAATCAAACATAATTTTGTATTTTTGCAATCAGCTTTCACAAATGTAGATCACGCTAAATAAAGGAGTACATGCCTCATTTCTCCCAGAGTCAGTTTTCTTGAAAGTAAATGTAAAGTTTATAAGGAAAACAACAACTGAAATTCAACTACAATCCATCTGGTGGAGTTGTGCTATAAGTTATAAACCTTCTGTGTTTTCTAAGGCTGTTCCTGTTGCCATTGTCTACCTTTGTTCTCATGCTGCTCTTGACAACAACGGAAACCAGATTTGTTAACTTTGTGGGTTTTCTCTATTCAGTCCGTATTAAAATATTTTTAAACTGTTTTTGAACCTCTGCATTTAAAGCTACAGTTAGAAAGAACAGCTGAGCACAGAGGCATGAACCTTACCAAGACTGACTTTTAGGGTTTTCTGCCAACCCACATTCCTACTTTGATTTGCAATCCCTTAAATTTGTTTCAGGCTGCAATTTCAAGCAAAATAAAAGCACTGGGCAGTTTACAGATAGATGAAGACCAGGAGGCATTTGGGCCTTCCTAGTCAACTTCCTCCATCGCATTCCCTGGCCACACTTCCATACTGTAAGGCTCAGCCCTTGAGGCAGATGAATGAGTGTTTGTGGCCCTCAGCCTTGATTTGGCCAGTTTTACTTCCATCTTCCTGCCATTCCCAGAGGAGAAGAGTCACTGAGTGCAGCTGCATGCGGGTATGGAGAGGAGGGCTGGAGGGGAGAGCTGCCAAAGGAGGAGAGGAGCCTCCTCTGCAGAAAAGTCACTCGCCATCCTTCCTGTGTCTGTGGTGGGCTGTAGCAGAGTGCCTACAGCAGAGACTGATAAACAGACAGGGAGACACCGCTTCCTGTGAAGGTGAGGTCCCAGATCCAAGATTTCAAGCTTTCTGACACTGGAGAGCTGTGAGTTACATTAATACTGAAAATGAAGAAGGAACAGAAAATATAATTGTGGTTTTTTTCTTAGGCTTCCTTTGCTCACTTTCCACAAACATTCATGTAGTTCAAATTCCACTTTCATGAACATTTACCAAAAGCCAGTTTTAAAATCACATATACCAGAATTTGCAGGAAATTAACTTTAAATTTGCTCTGGAACAGCTTGTGCTTGTGACCGGGCAAGAAATGGAAATAACATTGGTTTTACTTACCTGACCATGCATTACTAATACCCTTTCAATGAAAGCAGAGTATTTTTAGTCTTCAAGAGGAGACAGGTTAGTTATTAGTTGTGAACTACTTGCTGCACTTTGTCATACCGCAAGAACCTTGTTTTCTCCCTTCACCATTTTCGGCTGCAGATACATATATGGAATGAAAGCTACCAGTCAATCAGCTGTGAAGTATGTTATACTTTTAGTCACGTCAGATCCCATTTAAGATGGTCTGGAGTATTAAAGCTATTTAAATGCGGGCCAACCCCTGAACGCCATAATCCCCTTTGCTCGATAAGAGAGGACTGGGTAAGTCTGCTAGGAAGGCAAACTCATGCAGGGTGCCCGTTCCAGGAAGATGGTGGTGGAAACATGCCAGTTATCCAAGGAGCTTACTTGACCCTTGTGGTCAGTGAGCTGAAGCTCATGCTCCGTGTCATCAAATACTCCAGTTTTTCAGTCTGTCATTCAGTAGAAACCCCAAGATCAAAGTCTCTATTACATGTTTGGTTTACGGTCGGTACTGTCCTTCACACTTCCCAGAACTACAGGGCTACACAGACACGTTCAATAATTTTTTAGCATTCTTCATAAATAGGGATTTCCTTGCTCAGCCAGAGCTCCTTGTTTGATTAAAAACCTTGGGCTGAACCTTGGGCTCAGCTAAGCACATGCAGAAATTAATTCAAAACTGCACAGAGGAGTGCACATCAAGGCATCGGAGTTTACCTGACAAAAAGAGATATTGCTCACCTTGAGGAATGGTGTGAAGACTAGGTAATTAGTTTGTGCTTACAAATGCCTTGAAGAAAAAACACTAGTGCCTTTATTGGCCCTGCTTCACTCAAAATTCAATCAAAAGTATCAAAAAGTGGGGCCAGGTTTCAGGTTTGTTGTGAGCCCAGGTGAGTTTCAGGTTTCATTACCAAGTTTCAGACAGCTCTATAATCTGCAGCCTACACATCTGAAGGTAAAGCAGGCTGATACCTACAAAAAAAAGCACTTTGCAGTAATAAATGGAAGGGATTATCTTCAGTGCTTCCAGAGAATACAGCTGCTGGATAGTGTTTTATTTGTTCACTTTGTAAGGATAAAAAAAATTAACTTGTCTTAAGCCATTCAGGTTTAAGACAGGCTTTATCTCCCTGGTTGGAGGAAAAGATTAGCACTTATTAGAGCCTAATCTTAATCATATCCATTTATAAACAGGGCTTCAAATTGTCTAAAATATTTAAACATGATGAAACGGAAAGACTTAAGACAGCTGAAGTCCTAGCAAAAAAGAAAAAAAACAGAAAAAAAAAAACCCTGAAGATTTATCTACTAAGATTAAAGTAGCTTTCATGGCAAAGCCCTAAGAAAATAAAATAGAAGATCAGAAGAAGGAAAACAGCAGCCTTTACTAGTGTCTGTACAAGGCAAATTAAGTTATAGATGTACTAAAATGGCTTAAGAAATTAAAAGACTTAACTGTTTAGTTGCTATTTCATAGCCGAAGACAACACAGCCATTTTCCTTTATCTAATAATTTGCTTGTCTGGGTGGTTAGACAGGCTTTGCTTTTCGTATAAAAGGGTGTTAACAGCATTTAGGTATATTCAAGTATTAAAAATAGAAACGGCATTTTTTTCCCAATCTGTAGAAAAGAGAAAATATAACTTCATGTTTGCATACAGTTATTTATAGGGAAAGAAGCAAGAGAGTTACCCGCTGATCCGAGGGTGAGGTCAGGGGGCAAGCGCTGCCTTGGAGACATTCCACATTTTAGTCCTCTGAAAGCTCCACCTCTTCCCTGGGAGCGTCCTTCCCTTTTGCTCAAAAGCCTCACCATTATAAGTGAAATTGGTCTCTTGATGCCCAAACCTCTGAGGAGCCTGGATATGAAAGACCTTTTCTTGAAGGCTTCTCAGTAGAGAATGGCTGTGAAGAGCAGGATGGCAAGATACGCGCGTTTGGTACCAACTGAGGCTTTTTGCATGTATGTACATCATGGGATGGAGCCCTCAAGCCTGAAAATCTCCATAGCAATACTGTATTCAAACAGATGGACAGTAATTTTTTTCACAGTAGGCAAGGAATTGGCAGTTGGGTTTTTACAGGAGAGGCTGAATTTGATTCTCTCCTTCTCCTCCACCGTTACTGATCTATGATAACACATTTTTAAATGCCCAAGGTTATACAGATGGGAGCCTGAACTCACCATTCATCCATTCCCCTTTTCCTCAGGCTCATAGCACTGTTCTTACCAGATCCCAAGTCTCCTAATGCTGCTTTTCATAGAGCCGTTTGTAAGCCTGCTGCTGCCTTTCCTTGACTTGTCATTAATATAGGTCTCTTAGCTGCTTTGGGGCAGCATTCACCTAAACTGAACAGAGCAATTCTGATGTTTGTAGTGGTTAATAACCTTTTCCTTCAAATTCTACAGCAACAGCATCTCAGTTTCTCTCCGTTGTGGAATAAAAAAAGAGGAATCAGGATAAAGTATGTCTAAGATTTTTTTTTTTTTACAATAACATGCACAAACTTCCTAGAAAGACTGAAGCTAAGGAATCCCCAACTGAACTTTGTATATTAACATTCTCTTGACATGGTCAGTGAGTGCACTTCAGTTTTGCAATTTATTTCCATAATAGCTTTGTAGAGCTGCTTCGAAGCCTTGCCTAGGTATTTCTATGTCATCATCAATATTTTCTTCAGAAATTGGATATGAGAAACAGTAAAACGGCAGCTTATACATGAATAATGATTAGCTTTAACAGCAATACCAAATTATTTCCCATAGCCTTGGTAGAAATAGGTCAACTATTTCACATACATAAAAAAGTGTAAGACACAAAAAGGAATGCCGATCACAGTCAAGTTTTACAGCCAGAATGGCAATATATAATATTTTAAAGAACTTTTACTGGAATTGCTTACAAATATGAGGAAATATTGCTTATTTAGCAGGTCTGGGGGAGAAAGTGAGAGGCGCTTCTCCAAAGAAGAAGGGTTTTAATATAATCATTAAAATAATTCTGTCTAGCAAAAGTTTGCAGTTTTGCTTTTCCTAGGTTTGCAAGACTGCAGTCTTGCCAGCTTTTGCTAGACTTTTCACTGTTCATTTGTTCTAGCTCCTGTATATTTAGTAGACTATGTGCAAAATGTGATAAGGATGGTTTGGTCTGCTTGTATTAAAATCCTTGCATTGCTAAGCCACTGCAATGGCATATTGAAATAAGAAAAATGAAAAATTCCTGTTTTTCTGAGCTTGTAGGGATATCAGCTCTTAGAAGCACATGTCATATTGCTATCGTTTCTAGCTCACTGAATAACTTTTAACAAGCTGTGCAGAAAGCACTGTGGTTAGGTTACTGGAGTCATTGACATTGAAATCGGTGCTGGGTGGGTCAGAAAAGGCCATGGAGCAAAACTGATTTGAGTATTATCAAAGCCTTTGTTATTTAAAATAAAGGACTCCTGTGTTTAGGTTGCTGGGAAACTTTCCATTATAAAAGACCTGTGCAGCTTTTCCAGTTCTGAAATTAATTCTTGAATTGTTTGCAGTGGGCCTTCAAAATTCAGGAAGTCTAGAGAAATGGCTTTTATTAGTTCTGCACAAGTTTGCAAGATGTAAAATTTGAAAAGATTTCTCCCCTGCAACAATTTAATAATATATATGCCTATCTCCCCTTAGGCACACAGCTCCTAGAGCATATCCGTATCTCTGGATGAGCTATCTGAATGCAGTGCATAATGCGTGGGAGAGGAAGGAAGATGATCTAAAGCAATGATTGTCCAAATTCTTTCCTTGGTGTGAAAATGTTTTTCTTATTCTCATTTGAAGAACAAGTGCAAATATATTCACCTCCAAAATACTCTGTTCCATATCCCTCAAAAAAAAGGGGAAAACTTTGTCCCTTGATCATCTCAAGCAAGGAGCTCTGAAATGAACGTTTTTGACCTCCCAGCAGACCCCCTTTTCCACAATTAGTGATTTAGACAGAAACACCCTCTCTCCTATTAGCAAGTGGGTTTCCCTTGTCTCCTTCAGGCTCTGTTTCTGCGCTTTGTTCTGACTGTCATTGTTGGCCTTTTTTTAAGTGACCACCTTCATTATTTTTTTTTTTCTGATTATGCCTGCTTTGATAATGAATAAAACATTAAGCCTATGAAGTTCAAAAAGAGATGGGTTTTGGATCCCAGTTATATTGGGTGATTGTGAACAGCAAGCGCATCAGACTGGGACACCTCTGAGCAGAAACTGAATTGTGATGCTTGGGGAACTTTAGTGTCAATATCAAGGATCTGTTTTCCATGTTTTTACATTATTATTTTGAACTTAGGTATCCCAGTTCTGCCTGAATACTGCTGGAGATGCCAAAAGTCTTTACTAGATAAATTTCTTACTGTTCTTTTCACAGAAAACTATTTACAAAATGCTATAATTGAATGTTATCATTGTAAACACTTGGACCCTACGAGGGAGTCCCCTCTCCAAGAAAAATCCTAGTAGAGCCCACAAAAGAGTACTTACCATCTCATAACTACATAAGGTGGTGGCTGGTAACTACACCTCCTTTTAAATGACAACCGCGGTCCTGGCTCCACCAGAATTTTAGATGAAGCAATTAGCACATGTCAGATATTTGGCTATAAACAAAGATGTCTTTGTAGTGTAAATTTTGTAGTCTAGTTATCAGATCATTACTGAGAAAAGACAAGACGGGATATCTATCAGGAAATTGCTGACATTACCACAAATAAAGAGGAAAAAGATTGAAGTTCTGTCTAAAAAAAAAAAATCAACAAATAAACAAGCAAGCACAAAACAGCTGTTATATTAAGAAAAAAAGAAGGAAAAAAAAAAAAAGCTCCACTGTAGAAGAGCTTCACTGAAGCCCTTTCTTGTCCCAAAAAGAAATATAAATTAATCATCTCTGCTGACATACCAGAGTTATGGACTTAAACATTAGTCCTGCAAGTAAATAGAAGTGAAGATCTTGCTGTTAGAAAATTAATGTAAAAATAATTCCAGCAGAGGAGTAAGATCAGACATTTTCTTACAATTCCAGAAAGCTGACAAAAAAAAAAGAGAACTAGATATCAAGTCACAGTGTGAATGAATTAATCAATATGGATTTCAAACACATCTTTGTTGGAATTGTGTTAAGATGAACAGACAATTACTGCATTGGCAAAGAATAAGCTGATAGAGAAACAGAATTTTTATTCTGAAATTCAAGTTTTCTCATCTTTTTTAATACTTGATGAATAAAACCAGCACTTGACTATTAATAATTACATTGTAATTTCAGAAAATTACATCCTTCTGTATTTATGTCTTTATTCCATATCTCTTCCACTTTGTGATCTAAAGGCTTTTTTAGCATTCCCCTCCTCCCCCCCCAAAAAAAAAGAAAACTACATATTCAAAGGAAAGGAAAAATTACTTAATGCTAATCAGTGAACTTTGGTTTTGCATCAGCTATTAAATGTCCTTTGCTTTTGAAAATACCACAGTGAAATGTAGTGTTGCAGAACATGAACAATTCAATTTTCCATGCCAATTAAGCTGACTTTACCTGCCTTTATTATTTATTTCAACAAGAAAAATCCAAACATATAACGTGCATTATAGTCAAACTACAGTTGCACATCTCTCAAGTTGATATAAAATTGGCTGCTTTTGTGATACGTTTTGGGGCTTATTCAGCTTTTCTTCGGTAGAAAACTACTACTTAAGGTACAATTACTGATATTACGTTTTTTCATATAGTTCCTTGCTTTCATTGAGACCTACATAGTTCTCTAAATGCCTGTCATTATCCGAGACTCTCCATAATTCATTTCTGAAGACACTTGAATAAAAATACTTATTGTGTCATCATTAAAAATGGGATTTTCTTTTCTTTTTATGGCATCCAGTTGAATCTCCTACAAATGACCTGTCATTGATTCAAACCCATAATTTAGGAACTATCTTAGTTTCCACAGTTCAAAACACATATCATAAAACAGTAGAATTTTTTTTTTAAATTAAAGGCATATTGTTAAAATTGTCGTGTGAAAAGGCATGGGGAATTTCCTGTCTCCCCCTCAGCACCAGTTTGCTGATTGCCATCATATGGTGCTGTGATAAAGTCCCCAAAATGCTGCCTTGTGGTAGTGAAATAAAGAAATGAAATTACTATTCCCCTGTTCAGCAGTGCCAAACAGCACTACAGGAGTACTGAGGGACTTGAACTGGCTCTGGATAAAGAACAAGGAAAGCTGGGATAAGGAATTGGGATTCTTTCTGAAAAGTTTTCCATTATACATACTTGTTTGGTTTAATGCTGAATTTTATTCACAGACCATGATAAATCTTAGCAGAAGGACCACCATGAGAAGGAAGAGTAGCTGAAGATAGTTAAATCTGATGTAACAAATCCTAACAGACTTCTGCTATATTCTAAAAAGGCAGTATATGATTTGTTCTTCTATAAGAATAAGTAACTTCACCACTGAATGAAGAAAAAACTTTTATTTTTTCCCTTATTAAAATCAACTACATCCATCTTTGGGTCACAAAGAACAGGCTGCATTTCTCCCTTGTGGGGTGGAGGTATGGTCAAGAGTCTGAATCTGCTGCCACAGCCCACTGTCCTGTAGCTCTTGCTTTTAGTTCATTGTGCAGCAAAGAAGAGTGACACGTAAAATACTCGTTAAATTACAAGTTACCAACAATTGAAAATTATAAGGAGAACATCTTATACAGATGCTGTGTAATATGCATTTTATTTAAGGAGCTAACACAAAAAATCATTGGTTGTAACTGGCTTGAAGTAACAGGTGCTTTTAACTTCTTCCACCCAAGACGTGGCATTTAATTTGAAAACTTATGCACAGGGCATATTGTAACTGTATTCTGGTTTACCTGTTGTTATTTCTTCCCCTGCAGGCATTTGGCAAATTGAAGATTTAAAATGGCCCATTTAAGTGATGATGGGTGTGCTCAGGAACAGTGGTTTACAACTGAACACGTGCTGGTTAAGAATTCAAATTTGATACTGCCAAACTCCATCCTAGAAAAAAAGTCAAGTGATCTCCAATTCACTATCAGCATGCTCATTAGATGTAGTAAATTACTTTTTCTGCATTAAAACAAGTTCACAAGCAGCTTAAGGACCAGAAAACTAGAGCAGAAATTACCTTAAAGGCAACATTGACATTCTCAAGGTGTAATAGAAAAGCAGTGCCAAGTGCCAGGGCCCAGCAGCCCAGGGTTTACCAGTGCTGTCCAGTGAAGAACCTTTCACATTCTTTGCTCCCAGTCTGTGATATTCAGAAGTCGAGCGAGCAAGGTCCTCGGTATGAGCAGAGCAGGGGTTCACCCGCCTGGATGCGTTCCTGTGCGATCTGATCTAGGTGTTCCTGCTCCGGCAGGGGGATTGGACTAGATGATCTTTCAAGGTCCCTTCCAATCCCTAACATTCTGTGATTCTGTGATTCTGTGAGATGGGTGGCAATGAGTCCAGCAGGAACTGGATCTTCTGCTTACCAAAACCAATGGAAGAATTCCCATTAGATTATGAGAGCTTCATACCACAGATATCCTCATAATTTCTTTATGTTGAGCCTTCAATTTTTACATCGTGGAAACAAACAAAAGATAATGGAAAGAAGCATAACACCAAAAATATATTAACTGAAGACTTACTCTACCTCTTCCTCCTGAATTTCAGTAAGCCAGTCTCAAATCAGCTGAACTGCAGTACCTTTTTTTGTACCACTTGTACATTATGCAGAAGTGTTATGAGTAAGCTGGACTCCTTCTCTTTTGTGGCTGTTGCAAAATGTGATAGTTCTCATGATTGTCAGAAAAATGTCTGGAATAAAGGCAAAACACTATGCCTAGTAATTAGTAAGGGATCAAGGCAATAATTCATATTTGATATATGTGGAGAATTCCACATATTAAAATACCCCTTCTCATTCTCTGGGAAAAGTGTCACATTGGTAATTCAGTCACGAAGAAGTCTTTCTTACTAAAGCTGCTTATGGGCAGCCTCTGTGCTGTTAGCGTTTCACGCTCCTGGGCAGCTGAACTCGCCAGAACAAGCCTCATCAGACCAAAGTCTGCACTCAGAATTATTTCTGTATTATTGATTTCAGGAAAAACTGTAACAAAATTTGCAGTCATTTCCTACAAAAAGATCACAGCCACTGTCTTTTAAACAAAGTTAAAATCTAAAAGCAGGTACCACATGGAGACTGTCTACAAAGTCTGTCAGTCCGATCAGAAGAAAGAATTTCTTTGCTGGTGTGAGCAGAAGTGTTGATACATGTGAAAATAACTTGTGTTCATGGCAAGAATTTGCAATACATGGCGGTATGTGTCCTTTTAGAGATTGGTTTTTATTTATTATTTTTCTGTTAGTACTGCACCATCCTTCAGAGTTTAAAACCAAAAAACTTCCCCTGCTAAGAGTCCAACGTCAGGTTGCAATAATGGTCTAGTGTGCCAGACAGGCAGGGACTTCTGGTGAGTTCTCAATATTGTAACTCCTTAAGCTTCAGGAAATATCATTCTGTAGAACACTATTAAGAAATGCTTCTGATGGCTGAGAATCTAAAGAAGATCACTGATGTTTTCAGAGCAGCTTAGCAGCTTTCCTGTCCTGTACAGATTAGCTGTTCATGCGAACAGGCTGCGGTGGCGCCGACTTCCAATTCCACCGAGCAAAGTCTTGAATCTGTCACGGATCACAAATTCATTGTAAAACAAACATTTAGTACATGGGGGAAAGTGCAGAATAACTGGCAAAAAAATGATTCTGCAAAAGCTGTAGAGAATTTACCATCTGTTTTGTTTTCTGTCCAGGTACTTCTGGGCTCTGAACAAGCTTTTGTGTCTTGGAAATTCACCAGTTTTATAGCCATCTGAAAAAATTCCTCGTTGCTATGGCAATACCATTCTTTCACGATGAATCCTTCTTGAAGGTAGAGGACACTGGCAAGATTACATGTAAATCTTTTTTTTTTTTTTTTTTTGTTGCGTGACAGACAAAAATTTTTTGAACTTGGATAATTTTTCA
>VZTO01026710.1:4637-61320 GCA_013400615.1 Syrrhaptes paradoxus
GAGTATAGTGAGAGGACAAGGGGTAACGGTTTTGAGCTGAAAGAGGGTAGATCTAGATTAGATATTAGGAGGAAATTTTTCACTGTGAGGGTGGTGAGACACTGGAACAGGTTGCCCAGGGAAGTTGTGGATGCCCCATCCCTGGAGGTGTTCAAGGCCAGGCTGGATGAGGCTTTGAGCAACCTGGTCTAGTGGAGGGTGTCCCTGCCCATGGCAGGGGGGTTGGAACTCAACGATCTTTGAGGTCCTTTCCAGCCCTAACCATTCTATGATTCTATGATTCATTACTCCCAGAACAGACTGCCCTGATCATCAGCCAAATTGATGGTCAATCGCAAAGTATTTGTAGTAGAGAAAAACTCAAACAGATGTCCTGTCTATTGTTGTTCTGAAACCTATGATTTACAAATCATGGGATTTGTAAGAGTTTTCAAATAGTCTAGACTGATGGCACCTGAGAATTCTCAATATTTCTCATGGGTCTCCAGGTTTCTAAGCAAGTCAAAGCAGACTGAGGCAAAACAAATAAATCCTTAAATTCTGTTGACAAATAGGGTGCCACGAGCCACCTGTGTGAAAAGCTGGTAGGACCTCATATGCTCTCATAACATAAATAGTTTAGGAAGTTCTGTTCTAGTTCAGTTGAGAATTGACCAGGGAAGTTAGGTCAGATAAGGTAACTGCAATTGTTTCTCTTAGCTTTAAAGATTATTAATTTCTAGGGCCTTTACCTGTGCTTCTTCATTTTCTTCAAAAGTTCCCCTTCCACTTCACTGTGATGTAATCCGATGTCCACTATGCACCTGCCCCAGAAGCAGCTATGTTGGCAGCATGTCCTTTATATAGTGCGATCACACAACTTGAAACCCATCCTAGAAATAGGTTTGTCGGGGGATTCTCAAACTATTTCCCAAACTAAGGTAAAACCACAGATTGGATGACAGATAAGGCAGGACAGTGCATTAGTTTCCATTACTGTATGGATAAGTGCAGCAAAAACCAGCCAAAAGCAGAAGAATTAAAAGACACTGAATACTCCTACAATGAAGAATATTCGTACAATGTCAAGGGACGAAGGTATATACATTTAAATGGAAATAAACAATAGAAACAGACTCTGCTCTTAAGGACACCAGAGTGAGTGCTGAGTGACGTTCCTGACCCAGCTGGTGTTACTCTGGCTTTTTCCTGGTACTGCCAAAGGCAGAACCAGGCTCACTTGCTTGGTATTTAGCAACACCTTACTGAGGAGCACGAGTCAGAGAATAACTATGCCTGGCTGCTTTAGGATTTTTATGACGGAGAAGCACGTGGCATCACAGAATTACTTCTCCAAAGCTGCTGCAGGAAGCACCTACTGTCGCTGAGCAGCTCACCTGGCTGGGAAGAGGGACTGCAGGCAGGGCAGGGCGAAAGCTGCTGTCCTGCTGCCACTTCCCCAAGAGCCTGAGGCTAACACACATCAGCCCTCCACATCGCCACAGTAAAGGGATAAGCAGCGGCTTGTCAAGCGCAAGGCAGAGCAGGGCGGCTTTTCAGCAGAAGAGGCAAGGCAGCCCTTCGTGCAGCTCCCAGCCTGCGCAAAGGGAGGAGCACCCCAAGGAGCGGGGCACTTTGCCTCAACACTTGAAAATGTCTGATTTATTTTCTTCAGGGAACATGTCTCTTGCGCTTGGCAGAGAGAACTTCACTTAGTCTTTGTTCGGGGAACCCCGCAAAGCGCCACCACGTTGCCGGGCCCCACAAAGACACTTTTGAACCCCCAAGCCCTGGGCACGCTCGCGGCACCCACCCCGTGCCATGCCTTCCTTCCTCTCTGCCTTCACCCCGTGCTCCCCTCGCCTCGAGGCCCCGACACCGGCAGGGGCTCTCCAGGGACCGGCGCCTGCGGTCACGCTGGCTCCCCACGCCTCCGCGGCGTGGAGGAAAACCCACCTCCTGACTTCTGCCCACAACCAAGATGGCGGCGCAGGCAAGGCGCCAGCACGAAGCCGCTCTACCCTCCCGCGCGCGCCTCTATGACTGGCGGCGGGGGCAGCCACGTGACGCTTTCAAGCGAGCCGCGCGGGACCTGCGCCGGGACGGAGCGAGGTCGCGGCGGGGCGCGCGGGCGATCAGGTGACCTCTGCCCCCACCCTCCCCCCCCTCCACTGCCCCGGCGGCGGCGCGCGCCTCACCCCTCTCTCCGCGGGGCGGGCGGGGCCCGGGGCGGAGGTGATCCCGGCAGGCCGGGCGGGAGGGCGCCGGGTGGGGGGGTGGCGACCTAGGGACCAGCGGCGGCCTCCGAGGGTCCGCCTGCAGCCCCCGTCACCGCCGCGACCGGTGTCCCCGCGGCGCCCCGGGTAGCGCGGGAGCCTGAGAAGTCCGGGGGTTTGGCTTAGTCCCGGGGACGCGGCGACGAGCGCGGGGGCCGGCTACTGCCTGCGGCGGGGGCGCTGCCCCGGGGGCGGCCACACGCGTTCTCCTGCGGGCGTGGGAATCGGGGCACAGCGGGGGGCGCGGGTCGGGGTGGGGCGGTCGGGCCAGGCACTCTGTTGCCGAATTGTCGCCAGCCGCCCCACATAAATCGTGTCTGGCAGCGGGGTGCGGGCACAGCCAGAAGAAGTGACGCCCCGGCCCCGCTGGGCCCGGTTACAGCGCGGGGTGCCACCAGCCCTGCTCCCCGTGTGGGGCCCGGGGGTGGCGGTGGGCCACCAGCCGCAGCAGGGACACCCGGCGCTGTGTTCTCGTCCACCCTGGGAAAGCCACCGGGAACGAGCCTCACGGCGGGGTGAGGCCCCCAGTGCTCCGGGGGGCAGGAGGTGCAGGGAGCACCGCAGGCCCTTGCACGCACGTTGTGGATGTCGAGGAACATCCCAGCACTGCGGTGAATTCGAAGGCTGGCAAGTGCACTGTGCTCGCACCCGAGTTAGCCTTCCTCATAGCACGTTTTATTCTGAAGGATAAAGCTGCACCCTTTGCATTAGAGGAAACAGCCACAAGTGACATCAATGACAGCACAGAGACAACCAATATACAGAAAACAACAATCTTGTGCTTCCCGACTGGCTCATTCAGCTTTCTTTTCCCATAAAGGACTCCCTTGTTCTTGGCTTGGGCCACGCAGTCCCAGGATGGACCGTTGACTCTTCTGCAGGCGCTGAAGGGACTCTTAAGTGCTGGCCGTGAGCCAGGGTCCTCACGCAGGCGGTACTTCTGCTCAGGTAAGGGCCCCTGTCAGCACAGCACTACCGACGTGCAGCTGTCCAGAGTAACTCTCATGCGGAAGGAAAAGTGGCTACTGGCATTACTTATCTTCTATTACTGTAATTTAGTGATACTAAGTTATTAACAAAAGCCTTATTTTAATGTTAGAGCTTTAAGCAGTTAATTGTGTTAACAGGCACTTTGACCTCAGCCTGCTTTCCCATAGCAACCACACCGCGAAAGTCTTTTCAGGGGCTTCCTTAGCAAGTAAAATAAAAAATGGGAGCACTGAAATTTCATCTGTAAGGTTTACTCAGCCTGGAAAGTGTTCTTCTAAGCCAGCAAGGTTTCAGGAGGTAAAGTAGTTCAGTGGAATACAACAAGAGCTTGCTGTCTGTCCTGCAGGTCTGGCTTTTGAGAGATTTCTTCTGCAGCTGTATGTCCCGGGCTACACGGAGAGCTCCTTATATCCCATGGATCCACACTTCCCCAAGCACAGGCACACATGCACAGAGGGCTGCATGAGATGTGCTCTGTGCTTTCTCATAAGAAGTTTTCAGAGAGAGTACAGTGAACAATCACTGTCCCATTACTTATGAATAATCACTGAAACTGGAGCTAAAGGAACCTATTCAAGGTGTTTTAGTCAATCCTTCAGCTCAATCAGTTTTACCTTAACTTTCTTTACCCTGTTCTGAGAAACATCCAAAGTATACAATGCCCATCTCCTTCCACTTGCAGAAGCCTCATCATTGGTAGGCAAATTTATGGTCTGGTAAAAGTTGATACACATCTGAATAGCAGCTCCTCTTAGCTCAGAAACATCTTCCTAAATTGTTCTCCTCAAGTCTGCCATGTTAATATAAAGTCCAAGGCACAATCAGTCATCCCCATCCCATCACATTGACCATTTGAGAATGATTACTGAAATTTGAGTTGAGCCTTCAGAAATGATCTGGCTTAATGCAGACATTTCAGATTTTCACCCTTTTTTGCAGGAAGGCAGGTTTATATGAATTGTACAAAAAGAAGCCAACTTTTAGTTAGTATAGCAAAAGTGCGTATTTCAGACACCACAAAGAAAGAAGTACTTTTAGAGTGGTATTATTTCTGCAGCTGTTTTACAAAAAACAACCAAATCTGACATGAACACAGTAGGAAGGAAAATGCAAGGGTGGTGGATATTATGTGGTTTTCAAGACAGGCAACAGGCAAACTCTGTTGAGCTACTGGCCAAAGTATCTAGTACAGAAAATAATTCTCACACATTTTTAGAACTGATACCACTTCTCTTTGCCTTAGGTGTGGAAATAGGTAGGCCACGCAATGTTATGTGTATCAAGTAAGCACTCCTGGTATTTCAGGCCAAGCCTGCCTTAATGAGATGACACACAGTGCTCTATTGCTTACTCTTTAATAATAAAACCCTGCGTTTAAAGACTATATGAAAAGCGACAAGGATTTCCAAGGGTTGAAGGTCTCTTGTTCTGACACTGCAAAACTGTGACGCTCTAGCTGAGGGCAGAGCAATAGGAATACCATTTCTTGTCCATATGTTTTAAAAAAGTAAATTCTGTGCTACATGTTAAGCAGACCCCACATTATAATGACAAGAAATGGAGAAGGACTTTCATAAACATAACTGAATCAGCTGACAGCTACCAAAGTGATGTTAAAAACCACATTGCAATTATGGCTGGAAATTTAAAACTATGATGGCACCTTTTCAGTAAAATTGAGCTCTTGGGAGAGTGATTTCTCCTGCCCTTGGGTTTTAGATCATTCAGTGCATTATAAATCACTCCTCCACAAAACTGTGCACACAGGATAATCCCTTCTACTAAATCTCCCCCTTAGCTATTCCATGTCACCTCTGGAAAAATGTTGCTTTTGAAGGTATAATACATAAGGTGGTTTGGGGTCCTGAGTTATGTAGTTCTGAACTTGGCTGTGTGGGGAGGAATGTGCAGCAACACTAGTTTGTTCCTTGAAGAATCTATTTGAAAATGCTTGTACAAAGGTTTTTAATCAGCTTCCTCTATTTCAAGAAAACACCCTCCAAATCTGAAAGGCCGGAGGACCTTCAGCAGTTGTCTTCCACGAGCCTCATTTGGCCAAGACTGTTGTGCATTACAGATCCCAAGACGTTAAATTTTGTAAGGACAGCCTCGTTACTGGGGAATAAAATCTGTCCTCTGTGGCAAAAAGTGATCAAATGCAAGTGCATTTGTCTCTCTTGCTGCCTCTGGTTTTATAGGAGCAGAGGTGGGTTCGTCAGGTGAAAGGGTGATGGCTGATCTTTGAGGAAATACTTGATCACCTAGCTACTTTCTAGCCTTCAGTGTAAAACCGCTTTTGTCATTTAAAGGGTTTCCTTTCTTCAAAGGCAGCCAAAAGGTGGCAGCTTGCCTTCTCTGTATGTAAACCTTAAATCTCAGTGTGCTGGTGGATGGATTTGTCCAAGATGCGAGAGAGAATTTGTACCCAGTGGTTAAAACCTGCTGCTTTCTTTCTACTGACAGACACAAGGAGATAGCTTTTGTTCAGATACAGCACAAGAAAATACCTTAATATTTTCAAACACTTCACACCAGCATTTTTTGTGGTTGTCAGAGGTCAGGAAAGGGATTCAAGACCAGTTAGTGGCTGGCCATAGCTACAATACTCCTGTTGCTGAATTATTTTTTTCTGTGTTTCTCTTGTCCCAGTCTGTCACTTGCCTGCAAGTGCGTTTGATTAAGGAGATGAGTGACTTTGCCTTTTCTATTGATCAGAATAAATTACCAGCAGCTAATTTATGGACCTCACAAAAGTGCCTTTGACATGGTGAATTGTGCTCTGTTGTTCAGGTAACTGGGTTGTCAGGAAATGTTATTGGTTACTATACAGTTATCTCTTATAGAATATGGGCCTGTTTCATGGAAATTGACAAAATCTTTTAGACTTCCAGTTCCCAGGATGTCATGAAGTCTCTGAGTAAGAAGGAAATAAGCATTCTTCTTGATAGTAGTGACTGTAGTAAGAACATTTTGCCTGCTGTATGTTGATTTCCCACCCCCAATTTCTGAAAAAAAAAATATTACTTTTCTTGTACTTGCAAGTTGAGGGGGCTTGGTGGTGGCCAGCATTTGCAGATTCAGCTTAACATGGGGGGAAAACATGCCCCATGAATCTCATGCACAAGATTCATGATTTTGTCATTGGCTTTTTGATGTCTGAGAAGCATAGAACAAAGCTTATCTTTTTCTCTGGGTATATTGCAAATATTACAAAGATAAACTTGGTTCTGTCACACCACTAGAGAACACTAGAGAACACAGAAATAACAAGTGGGCAGCGGCAAGGTGTTTTTACATGTGGTTGTTTTTACAGCCAGCTTCCACACTTGCAGGCCATGACAATCTGCAAAAGCAAGAAAAATGCAAACAGAACCTTGTGATCCTTGTGAGGCTGAAAAATGAAGGCAGCACAGGAGCTCAGCAGCTCACTTTGGATGCTTGGGTGAAGAGCTCCTACCTGTGAAATGGGAATTTCCTAATTGAAATTACAGGAGGCAGATATTTTTTTTAGCTTAAGACAGCAACAGCAATCAAATAATCCTTTCTGATGGTGCCTTCCTCTGGCCGTTTCTGCACACGCTGTGGTTGAATAAATGTACATCGGTCATATAGTGGTACTGCATTTTTAACTCTTTTCTCCAAGTGAGAGGCACGTGTAAAGAGGCACGTGTCTAGATTAGTGAGAAGGTTTGACACTAATAGTAGCTGCAGGAAAGTTTTGGTGATTAGATGGCTTTTGTGTTCAGCGTTGGACACAGTGAAACACAGGGCAGTTCTTCTGTATGGGTATGTCTCACTGTTTGTGTCTGGCTGCAGTGAGCTTCTTTCCATATTTGTCTCACTCCTGCCCCAAGGGAGCGGCACTGACACAGGGGTTCAGTAAAAGTTGGTCCTTCAGGTAGCAAAACCTGTCCCTGTTCAAAGGCGCTGAAGAGCAAAAGAGCACAGACTGGGAATGTTTGATGGGGAGTCACTGCAGGGAGATGCAATGTGGGATGCTGTATTCCCAGCAGAGCACTTTTGCACAAGCTTGTGTCACAGCTTTCTCCCTCGGTATCGAGACTCAAGTCACTGGAGCCTCAAAGACAGCTCTGGCCGGCTCGAGTGTGCTGCCCTGGCCAACCACAAACAGGGGATGCATGTGGACTCTTGACATCCCCATTGGTGGCCAAGGCAGCACAGAGCTACGATGGGCCCCAAGGCTGCAGAGGGACCTGGAAACAGGTTGCTGGGCCTTTGTTCTCTCCAGGTCTTGCAAGAGCACTGCCGAGTGCCATGGGGTGGTTTTGTTTATATCCTACTAGCTCTGGAAGTCTCATCTCAGGAAATGCCAAACCTTTTTGATTCTCATGGGAACATGGGAATTGTCTCTGGGTAACCCACATGACTGCTCCCCAAGTTGTGTGTCAGACAGACCTGCTCAGGTCGTGGTGTGGCTGGAATGAGGGAGCTGTGCTGGCGGGAGTGTGGTGACCTTTGGAGGCTCTCTGGCCGATGACCACTTCAGTTTCTCCGTATGCAGGGATAGTTTCCTTCCTCTGAAGAACTTGGTGCTTGCACCAGGAGTTTGTCTACCCATCAGCTTTGTAGAGCCCAGAGGGAAGGAATGGTTAAGGAGGGGTTTTCTCCACCCAGTTCAGTCCAGGCCCAGTACCGATAGCTGGAGGAGGGCTGTGGGTGGCCCCCTCTGCCATTGCTTCTGTAGCAGCTCTGTGATCCTTAGATCTCCCCTGAGTTTTGGGTTATCAAGCGCCCCTTGTTGCAGCTGCATCAACTGCAGAATGGCTCATTTACAGAGCACAACAACGGGCTCCTGTCTGGGCAGGATTCCACTGGCAGTTTGTGCCTGACCTGGAGACCTTTGATATTTTGGCTGGCAGACTAGTTGTCTGTGCCCTGCTTGGTATTTCCCTGTAAAATACACACTAGGTTGTCCTTTCTTTAGGAAACATTACCCTTCCTCCCACTCATTCCTGAGTCCAGGCATCACTTGTGAATGCTCTTAGCTGGAAGGTCCACCCCTTTCTGCACTGAGTGTGCAGACTCACTACCTGCGGCTTCCTCCTCGGACAGCACAGTGTTCCAGATCGGGAGGTGTCTCTGAGGTCCTGCAGCGGGACATATCTGCATTTCCAGCTTTGCATCCTGGACGGGACATTTTAAATGCACAGTACAGCTGTGTACTGCCAGCCTCAACAGGAGCAGGGGAGGCCCGCCCAAGAGGTTGGGCTGCTTTGAGATGGTATTTCCAGTGGATCCTCATACTGCTGCTTTTTGCGGATATCTTTGCCTGCTGTTAGCCAGGGATAACAAGACATGTTGGAGGAGTTTGTGAATTGTTCTGGTGGGAAGAGCACACTTGCCTGTACCATGCTTACCTTTTGATCTTGTTCATATTTTGATCTACTTCTTGCCTTGGAAATTATGTGGAGTTTTCTTTTTCCTCCTCTTTTTTTAGAGAAGAAGGTTCAGAGAGACATGGAGCTTGAAAGAATCATTCGAGACACACTGACATGCTTCATCCACTCCCACATCCCTGCTGCAGACCTCAGGTATATTGAGATAACAAAGATCCAATCTAATTGTTATAGCCTAATGTCTGTGTTAATTATCCCTCTGCACATTATACTGAATTCCAAGGAGAGCTTTGTAGCTTTCCTGTTCTTTGCGTTGCTTTTCCTTAAGTCAGATCCAGGATGCATGCAATTTGCACAGGCTCTGATGTGAATACTTGAACAACTATAGTTTAGCATTGTAATCTAGCAATGTCATTTCTTTGACAACCAAGATGATTAATTTCCTGTCCATTAATACATATTAGCATGGGGGATTCCCTTCATTCCACAGTGCTCCCAAAGAGCTTTCTGAACAGCATAACGCTACGTCAGGGCTCTCCCTGTTTTGAACTCTGCCTGCATGCAGAGACACAGACACCTTGAGTCTGCAACATAGCAGCTGGTTTTGCAGCTGGTGGCAGCAGTGTCGAGAGCAGCAAGCAGAGAACACCATATCCTATAGAAATTGCACCTTGACAGAATATGATGACCTCACCTGAAACCCAGTCAGCATAGAAAAGTCAGAGTTTGAGCGCTTGGTATATTTTGGCCAGCTCAGATGAAGCACCTACAGGAACACAGCCTCTGGACACATGTTGGGGCTTTCATTTGGGGCTGCCCAGGAAGGAGGACAGCGTGCAGTATTTGTAAATGCTTCACACTCAACCACTGATCATCCCCTAGCTGGCTTTACTGGTGGGATCTGCCTGTAAGATACAGTCCACATACAGTTCTTCAGCTGCTCTGTTAAAAAGACACAAGGATAGGAGGAATGGGGATGGAGAGAGAGAGAGAGGGAGAAAGAGAGGGAGGGAGAAAGAGAGAGGGAGAGAGAAAGAGAGAAAGGGAGAAAGAGAGAGGGAGAGAGAAAGAGAAAGGGAGAAAGAAAGAGAAAAAGAGAGAGAGAAACAGAAAGAAAAAGAGAGAGAGAAAGAGAAAGAAAGAGAGAGAGAGAAAGAAAGAAAGAAAAGGAAAGAAAGAAAGAAAGAGAAAGAAAAATGGCCTGTTGACCCTGCTGCCATGTCCTGTGTTCTCTCTGTCCCCAGTGGAATGGATGATGTTTTCTTCTCTTACATCACGGGTGTCCTGGAAGAGCTGGGTTCACCGCAGTCCTCTGAGGAGACCTTTGACATGGACACCTTTGTGGAAATGATGGAAGCATATATTCCTGGTTTTGCAGAAATTCCCAGGTATGTGAATGTTACTGCTTTGTACGTGCATGCCATGTACTGGGAGCCTGGACCCAAGCCCCTAAGTACCATAAATCCTTTTGATATACCCACTTAAAAAGCTATTACTACCAAACCATTATGATTAAGTCAGGCTTTGCCTAAATGCACAAATGCTAATTCCAGTATAGTTTGCAAGTAGGTCCTAGGCCATCTGAAATACCAGCTTATTTTATTGGGCTTCCTGTCAAGCCTTGTCTTTTTATAAAGAGGTACCCTAGTAGGATAGACTACTGCTTTTGTTCCTCACACTAACTGTACAGCTTCTGTCTCTTGCAGTGGGGATGTTTGTGAAATGATGATCTCCCTCTCAGAAAGGCTTGGTGAAGCTCGCAACAAAGGTGAGTTACACAATTTCAGCACAAGAAAGTATGTTCTGTGTGTGTTTTCAGTATTAGTGCTTGGAGCTGAGCAATGTCAGGGGATAAAATACAATCTTGTTTGCTACATTTAGGATCTCATAGGGCAGCCTGAATTGGTTGACAATTTTTTTTTTTTATGTTCAGTCTGGTTTTTAGTATTAATACATGGGAGGTTTGAGTCATGTGGAATACTGTCAAAGACATACTGGGATGAGAAACACTGGACCAGATCTCCAGATACCTCTGTTGAGATCAAATCCAGAGTAATGAGGAAGAAATAGCAGATAAAGGGCTGCTTGCTGAAATTCTACTGTAGGTTAATTCTGAAAGTGAGGATTTCTGCCTGCCTCCGATTGCCATCTCCCTAAGTGAGACTACCACTGGGCAGCCCATGTCAGGTGCATCATCAAATAGAGACTCCAGCTGATTATCTGTATCAATTACAGACTTTGAGCATCCTTGAAGCTCACTTGCCATTCACTCATGAACCCTGGCACAGATGGAAAATCAGCAATGATGTGCTCTAGCCTGCACTATGCAGGACTGCGGAAGACTACACTATCCCAATGGCCCTTTCTAACTTCAACATTCCTAGATCAGCTGGGTTGCTATATTAATCATCCCCAAAGATGCTTCCCACTGAAAAACAGATGGGTGAAGTGCCTGGATATTAAACCTTTCAGGACACACCAGTCTGGAGTTTGCTTATCTAGCAACATCACTGCTGTCTTAACATGAGCCAGAGAGCTACACAGCATAGAACAGACAGTCCTGTCTTATCTTACTTGCTGCTTTCTTGAACTTGACAAAACCTACTGCTCTGCTCTGGTCCCCTGCATCCAACCCTTTAAGGATCCTGATATAGCAAGAGTGTGCAAGGGCAGCACCATCCCAGTTTTAGAGAGGACAGAACAGAGGTGAAATTATTCTTCTTACAGTGACACACAAAGAGCCTGTAAAGAGTGATGTGTCATCAGAGTAACCTGATCACAGGATGTGCTAGCCTGGAGACTACCAGAGTGTATTCCCAAGTTTAAAATCAAAACCACACCTTAGTTCAAAGTTAGAGCAAACACCAGGGAATTCTTAGAAATGTGACAAAAGTACCATAAGTATCCACAGCCAAAGCAACAGAGGGCTGAGAATAGACAGGTAGAATTGAATTTGCAAGCAGCCTGTACCCAGTAAGGCCTGGTGATGCAGTGCTTGGGTGCTTCAGAGTGCACTGGCACTGCTGTCCTGCAGGTCAGTGTGAGCAGAGGTGCAGCTGTCCCTGCTGAGGGCAGAAGGAACAGTAGTGCTTTCCAGTCTTGTCACTTAAGAAGGGATTTGCTTTGGCACATGATGCACTGACAGTCTAATGCCAACAGAAAGCACAGAGCTCTAGCCTTAGTGGGACTGTTCCTCAGGAGATATCACTATGTCTTTAAGAAAAACCTGGCCAAAAGGCTGTGGAAAGCGGGACCAAGGCACCCTCTGAAGACCTGAGCAAGGGCCAGGAGCCTGGAGCTGGAGCCTGCAACGGGGAAAGGCTGTGCACACCAACAGACAGAGCTGGGGCCCAGGTATGAGCACCCCACTAAGGAGCATGAGCAATGGGGACAGTCACACAGACTAAGCCTACCAGCACCACCTGAGGGCATTTACTCAGTCTGGAAGGAACCACAGCATAGGCTGTGACACAGCATCACTGGTATCTGTGATCTCCATTGTATGGCCTGAGCAAGACTGTGTCAGTAAGTGGAAAAAGAAAATTATGTGCTGACAGAAGAGTATGAGCTATTGCTCTGGCTTATCCTTTCCAGCTGCTGGAAAGGATGAGCCAGAATGATGGTTGAGAGGACCTGTCCTGGTGCCTTCAGAGATCCCACAGCAGCACTGTGGGGACTCCTCTGCAGCACTAGCCAGGCTCCACCCCGCTTCACCCTGTTCCCATAGCCTCACTCCACAGTTTGAGCTGGATCACCATTTCTCTTCCCAGCTATCATGAAGTATCTGCACAGGAAGCAGTCACATCTGTGTGTCAGTCCCAAAGACTCTGGTCCCACTCTCAGTGACCTTCTGTGCTGTGTGCTTACTGAGCTATACAGCACTGAGTCATTGGCTCAGCAGTCCTGATCCTGCAGTACCATTCAGCATGACCCATGCAACAGGCATTGCAGCATGTGGCAGATCCCCCCCACCTCCTTCACCCATGCTTTGCTTGCTCTTTCTCCAGTACTGATCTCTTCCTGCTCTGCAGTGCAATTGTTCTGTGTCCACAGCCTTCTAGCAACTGCTGCTGCACTTCCTTCTGGTGTAGCCACCGGTCACTGTTAAGCAGTCCCTTCCCTTTCTCACCAAAGCACATAGAACTTCACAAGATGAGGGGGAGTTCAAGTATTCGCACCACAATAATCAGAAAGCTCCTAAGGAGACACATAGCATGACCACACAGATGAGCTAGGTCACCAGCAGCCCTACTTTAGAGAAAGCTGAAATACAGGGGGAGGAGATTAAGGAAGAGTAATGCTTTGTCCTTACAAAGATACAATCCCCTGTTAGCTTTGGGAATGGGATTTAGTCACGTTTGGAAGAAGAGTGAACCTTCAGCTAAGGGCAAGATGAATTTCCTGACAGTGCAAAACCAGAGAGGCCCTTTTCAATAGCCTGCTCTTTACTACATCCCCAACTTACCTCTGTCTTGCTCCAACTAGGAAAGTGATGACTTGAAGGATGGGGTGGAGCTGCTACTAGAGATGTTCCCGGCCTGTACCATGAACCAGGCAGAGAAGGCACTCGCCATGGCCTTGGGGAACTTGGAGGAGGCAGTGCAGTTAATTGTGGAAGAGAAGGTGGAAATTGGCCCAGCAGATGCAAATGTGAAGGTACTGTACTCTGAGCTGGGTGGCAGCAGGCCAAGGAGCAGGGCAGAGCTCAGGGACACACATCTGTCCCAGATGCCTGCTGCGAGCAGAAGCTTTGACTTTCCATGCAATGAGCCAGGGGGATAACCCAGAGCACCACCCCTCTCCCTCCCTTAGCCCTCTTGAGTACAGGCTGTGCCCACAGCTGAGCCAGCACCCCAGCAGAGCTGTGGCTAGCACCCTGCTTCCTGCAGGAGCTGCAGCGCTCCACCAGCAGTTGGACTTGCTGAGCTGGGAGGGGGAATCTGTACACCCCACATGTTATGCTGCTCACGCATCTGCATTGTCTCCTCCCAGGAAGTGGCACGGCCCCGCAGAGCGCCCAACCACGAGGAACTAAAACAGGTTATCCTACAGAAGTAAGTACCCAGCAGCAAAAAAAGCCCTTATTCTGCTCGCAATAGAGGAGAAGGTGGCAGTTTGGGGAAAGTCAGAATTACAACATGGTCTATAAAAAACTTGGGGTGTACAATGCTTAGAGAGGATGCTGTGAAGCTGGTTTGTGTAGCTGAACACACCTAAGCACAAACACAATCATCAGTTAGAGAAAAAAAAACAGGTCTGAGTTTCTTTCAGAGCTCTGGCACAGAAGCAGGTTACCTGCACCAGCTGGGTCACAGCCCGGGCTCTGTGTGAGGTTTCAGCCTCCTACAGGTACAGTGTAAATCACAGTACTGTCAGCTGAGATCCCAGTTAAAGGTTCAAGGCACAAACATCATGCTGAAGCTCAGGTAACACCTGTTGACTTGTAGAACTACAGCAACTCATTCATACCTCCATCCTTGGAGACAGTCCAAACAAGGCTAAAGATACCCAAGAGAATGCCTGTACAGCAACACTGAGAAGATTAAATCTCAGTTGCTGAAGGTGTGAATTCAATGCATTTAAAGAAACCTCTCTGAAGCCCCCCTATGGAGTTCTTGGGAATGAAAGTGGCTTTAGATTCGTTTACCTTTATTCATTTCCAAAAGCATTTAATTCTCAATAGGAAAACCCATACTGTGGTTTCATTGATCCACTTTAAGATCTCAGCTATCATGAGTATCCTCTTGTGGGCATGCAGATTCCACATGTCTATGCTAGCCATGTCTTTTCCACCACTTTACATCCTCCCCAGCGACTGAATAAACAGTGGGCTAGGGAAGATAAAGCAAGGCAGAATGGCATTCAGGCAGAATAAGCAATCTGTCCCTGCCTGTCTCCTGTGCAGGCTTGTTCCAGAGTGACATGCAAGGGAACAAAAAAGCACCAGGTGCTAGTTATGTTTCTGGGAACTTCACTTTAATGACATTTTGGCAACATCCTGTACTTTAAACATTACTCAGGCACAGGTACAGAGAGCAAATCACCATAGCTGAAGATACACAGGAGCAACTATACTAACTACTGAGGGAGAAGTCATGGTCAGCTGTGCTGTCTGCCTGCTAAACCAGCACTAAAGTCTCAACAGTAATAACTCAGCAGTACAGCAAGCAAATGCTTGGACCCCAATGTTTCAGTCACATAGGGAATGAGGTGATGCGTTTATGCGGTTGCTTCCGGCACAGACCTGTTCTCTAGTCAAGTAGTAGGTGGAGCGTGAAAGGAACACCATCTCTTCGGGACCAAAGCAGCCAGCTTGGTCGTGTAATCTCACCTGTCTCCTTTGGCTGCCATCACTTGAGCTGAGAAGGAGCAAAGCTGCCCCAATGGCAGAGCACCCCAGACCTCAACAGCCCAAGTTTTCAATACCCTTCACATGCAGCCAAGGATGCTACTCCAGGAGAATCCTGCTGGATTCTTGCCAGAAGGATGACACACTTCTTGCCCACTTCATCGAGAGGGGAACATTAAGTGCTCCTGGCTGCAATCTAGGCAAGTAGGACACCTTGCACAGACACAAACCAGCCAAGGGAGAAGGTACATAGGCTGTGAATAGTCCCAGGCAATGCATGTTATGGTGTTCACTAAATGCTGCTTGTTTCAGATACATGATGGTGGATAGTGCAGATGATCAGAAAACACATCGGCCAGCTCCACCCAAAGAGGTAAGAAGAGCAGTTCCAGCTCCCCAGCAGTGTGAATGTCCTTTGGCTACAAGGTTTAAAAATTGGTCTGCAAGTCCAAAAAGCAACAGGGCAGGACAAAGTCGGGAGCATTCAGAGAGCCCAGAGCATTTGCTAGTCAGCAAAGAGGGAAGAAAATACTGCAGGGTCTGTCAGTTCCTACCATTCCTGACTAGCATGACTCCTGCTCCCCCCCCCATCAGCTTCCTGCCCAGTTTTGGCCAAGGTTCCCAACACAAAGGATGAGTAAAGCAGCACACCCCAGTCTTCCTGCACCCGCCTCCCAGAGCACAGCTCTGCTTCTGCTTGTGCTCTCCCCTTCCCTGACAATGTGGCTGTCCATCCACTTGGTATTAATGTCTTCTCCAGGCTCCCAAGAAGTTGATCCGCTATATTGATAACCAGGTGGTGAGTACAAAGGGAGAGAGGTACAAAGACATCAAGAAGCCTGAGAGCGAGGAGATGAAGAGAACCTACATCAGCCTCAAACCAGCCAGGAAGTACAAGTTCCACTGACAGCCTCCTGCTCTCCAGCCTCCACTTCACCTGCCAGGCATGGCAGGATGGACACATGGCACTAGCGATGAGGGAGCTCCTCCACCTGACACTAACTGGAACTCACCTGGGAGCCAAGACATTGCTTTCAGCTTCTTCAACTAACCCAGGTGACAAGGAGACTTCTTGTGTAGCTGTCCCTTGCCCCCCAAGAGCACACCACAGTGGCTCTCCAGGGCCTGGGCACTCTCTACTATTCCTTGCATGGGACATTTTTAGATCCAAGATGTGGCTTGTGCTTTTGCAGCAAGCTTTTTACAAGTCTGTGTGCCCTGTTGCTTTGAATTGAGTGCCAGTGTTAATAAAGATGATGTGAGCTAGTGTGTAGTTCAGCCAGAGCATGCACATGCTTTACAAACATTGTCTCCAATCCCTCTTGGGGCCAAAGATAGGAGCAGGGTCATCATCTCTTTCCCTAATTACTCTCTTCATCACATTCACCACAAGATGTAGCTGCTGTTTGGTTAACCACCTAGTGGATACAAGGGCTGAGGCAGAACTCCAGACCAGGGCTAGGCTCTCCCTGCCAACGCAACCTGCAGCACGGCCAGGGTTCCTGCCGTTTCTCACCGCTGTTGAGTGCCAAAGCTCCAGCCACGCGACACTGAGGACAGAGTAGGAGAACTGGGTGCTATTGAAATGTAAGTCAGAAGCTGGAAGAAACACATGGCAATGACCAAGTGCTTTCAGCAACAGCACAGCTAAGTTTGGTGTTTTTCTCTCAGTGAAACTGCAGTCAGGAGCATGTTCCCCCTGAAAACAACTCCCACTTTGCACCTGCCTAACCCAGCGCCCTAGGCCTGGACAGACACACTGCCTGTGCTGGGGCCATGCCAGCCCTTTGGTGCCAGGTTGGACAGTGGCTGTGGGCTGGAGCTGGGTTTGCTCTGCCCTCCTCCTGGACCCCAGAGGGGCCTGCCCTCTCTCAAGAGGAGGGCTGGCAGCTTTTCTCCTTTCTGCTCCAGCCAGCCTGGTTTATTCCACAGCTCTGCTGGCATGCCCTGCACACCCACCCTAGGGGACAGTCCCCATCAAACACTCTCCCGCTCTCTGGACAGCTGCCGCTTAGAGATGTAAAATACAACAAATAATAAATCCTATCTATTAGCTGGCCTGGCCAAGGCCTGTTGAGCACCATGGTGTTCCTGCAAGTTACTCGCTTTCTCTACACACTGCAAAGGGAGTTATTTTCCCTGGAGGCACCAACGAAGCCCACCCACAAACACCCAGTGGCTGCTAAACAGCCCCAGAGGAAAGAATGAGCCCCACTCAGGTCAGCCTCACCAACGGGACCAATCTCTCCCTCTGCACGTCTCCACAGCAGCCGGTTCCAGCATCATCTTGGTATCCCAGCATCGCATCAGTACCCCCCTCCCCAACAGCAGCAGTTCTAGATCTGGAGGTTGATGAAAGGGGCGAAGCCAACCACATCCTGCAGGAGAACAAGAGCCCTCTGCAGCGGAGGCTCCACATCCAGCTCCACCCCACGGCTCCGGAGAATGCTCAGGCTGGACTCAGCCACATTGTGGCAATGCTTCACCTTCAGCGAGCGCAACTTGGGACAGTACTCAGCCAGGACCCTGCCAAGACAGAGAGCACATGCAGGTTGCAAGCCAGCATGCTTGAGTGCACCACTCACCCTCTTTACTCCCTGCAGCCCAGCGCTCACAACTGTGCCATGCATGTGCCATCCTTTGGGATCAGCACTGTGATAGTCCGAGAGTAACACAAGGGTCGTGGTCTGATCCCAGACCTATCCTTCACGACACGCTGAGAAATTTGCTGTTAGTAGCACACAATGCCTCTCCTGAAGGGCCTGCTAATGGCTTCTCTCCCAGAACACACTCTCATTGCTTTCAGCATAAAGAAATCTGACTTATCTCTCTGGTTCTCTTCCTCTCCCACCCCAGACACCTGCTATCCCCACCCCAGCTCCTCACGTTGCTTAATACCTGATAGAGTCATTCTTGACTCGCAGACACCCCGTGAGGTCCAGGTGCTCCAGCTCAGGGCAGCACTTGGCAGTCTCCTCAACTGCCAAGTCACCCACGTTGGCATTGACAGCCAGTGACAGAGACTTGAGCCTGCTGCACTTCTGCACCAGGTAGCAGATAGCCTCGTCCTTCAGCTGGCGACAGGCCGTCAGGTCCACAGCCTCCAGTGCCTTGCAGTGGTCAGCCAGGCTGCGCAGGGACAGGCTGTCCACCCACTCGCAGTGAGCCAAGGAGAGCTGGCGCAGGTTGGGGCAGCTCAGCGAGATGGCCACCAGCGCGTGGCGGCTGAGCTGGGCACAGCCCTTCAGCTGGATCTGGTGCAGGTGATGGTTCTGCCCGATGACCGGGAGCAGCTCCCTGTCCGTGAGCCAGTCGGAACAGTTCTGGAGTGCCAGGTGCTGCAGTACTTCGTTGTCCTTCAGCAGGTTAACAAAAGCAGCTCGAGGGATGGCAGGTCCAATCTGCACGGGGAACCCAGAAGAATGAGGCATCTCCCAGGGTTTCAGAACAGCCTGATCCTCACCAAATACTCTCTCCTCCCCTCTCTTCCACTGTGACAGTGCTGACCAAAGCCACCCCCTCTCCCAGGGGAAACCCTGCCATCAGGCTCTTCTCCCCTCATGACAAGGCTACTGCCACAATCTAGAAGATGCTCTGGCTTCTCCATCCCCCATCATCACCCCTGCATTTATACACTTGTGGTGAGCTCCACACCTCTGTTTTCAAAAAGCCCTTTGCACAGAGCAGCAGCACTCCTGTCTTTCCAAGGCCCAGGCAGTGTCTCCCAGGGCCAGCACAAGTTTCCCTGAAGACCAGGCAGAGTTATCTCCTGTCAGACCCACTCTATTGCACTCCATGAGGACAGAGGACACAACAGGCCATCTGGAGCTGGCTTGTTCCTGCCTGCCAGCCAGTGCCCCATAATGGCCTGGGTGGATCTTCCAGGCTCACTCCTCCCAAGGTCTCTTGCTAAAGACACTGGCATTACTGGGCCCTGAATCACCATCTCTCCTCCCATCTGTCCAGTCGGACACCTGAGCCATTAACCCCAGCTCCTGAGCAGAAACCAGCCTCCTTGCCAGGGTTTTCTTCTCCCCACACAGTCAGCTGCTCTCTGTTAGCTCCAGAGCAGTAGGACATCTGTGTCTCCCCCAGCCTCAGAACCAAAAATACCTGACTTGAGTCAAAGCAGCGCATGTTGGCCAGGTACAGCTGGATGAGAGCCTGGAACGACTTGCTGACCCTCTGCAGGCTCAGGAGCTGCTGCAGTGGCAGATGACAGAGGATATGTGGAACCAAGATGTCCTCCCAGGGCAGGTCCAGGAGGCATCGCCTGGAGGGGGTCAAACTCATCATCAGATGCCAGGGAGCCACGCTACGGCGGGAGCCAGCCTAAATCACCTCACACCTACTGCCGGGTGCCTCTAGGAGGAACAGCCAGAAAGAAAGACTCAGCAATGTCTCCCACAGTCAGCCCACAGGGTAACACCCCCTGGCTAGCCACCAGCAGGGCACACACCTGCCACCTGCGTCACCTCCTCCCCAGCCCAGGATGTTCACTGCTTAGGCATCCAAGTCCACCTGCCTGCAGTGCCCTCGGGTGGGGCTGAGTAAGGAGCCCCTGTCCCTCAGCAGGGCAGCAGGTGACGGCTGCAGCATTACCACCCCACCCACGCGGCTGCTGTCCCCAGCTTTCGTGTCCAAGCATCACCCAGCCTGGCAGCTGGTCCCTTGCATCCAGAGCCGAGCCACTCGGGCACCTTCCGAGGGGCAGTGGGCAAGCACCTCCTCCTTCCCAAGGGGAGCAGCGAGGCTCCGGGCTCCCCGCAGAGAGCTTTTCCCCGAGCAGCGGGAACACGGCCCCTCTGCGGAGACAGGGGAGCGGAGGGGGCAGGAGCCGGGGAAGGAGCCGAGGGGTCCCGCCAGCCCGAAGCCCCCTCGAGCTGCGGCTAGCGGCAGAACCGGCAGCTGAAGGCCATTACTCCCCGCCCCACGGGGCCCCGCTCGGCCCCAGCGCCACGCCCGGCCCCCGGGCCGCCCCGCTGGCGCACCGGGGAGCCCTGCCGGGGCCTGCACACAGACACCCCCCTCCCGTGGGGCTCCGTGCCGAGGCGGCGGCGGCAGCCACCCCCCACCACCCCCGGTCCCGTACCTGCCGCCTGTCGGGGCCGCCCCGGCGCTCCATACAGCGCCGCTTCACCCCGCCCCCAGCGCCAGCGTCCGGGCGTGACGTCACGGCGGCGGGCGGAAGTGCGAGCGGCCCCACCACCTCCCCCCGGCCCCGCCCCTTACCTCGCCCCGCCGAGGTGACCGGGGACCAGGCGGAGGCACCGGGAGCCCTCGGACAACGGCAGCCCTGGGGGCGGCGGGAGGGCTCGGCCCTGCCAGGCCGGGGCACCGGGCGGAGGGGAGTGGCTCCGGCGCTGGGGACGCGGCCAGGGGGGCCCGGCGGCTACGGCCAGGTGGGCCCGGCGACCGCACCAGTGCCCCAGCGGCTCCCGCAGGCTGCTTTCGGCGGCGCGGCGCTCACACCGGCCCAAGTACACCGGCCCCAATGCACCAGTTCCCCTGTGCACACCAGCTCCCCGTGCGCACCGGCTGTCGCAGTTCCCCACTTATCCCAGTTCCCCTGTGCACACCAGCTCCTCAGAGCACACCGGCCGCTCCAGCCCCGCAGCTGTCCCGGTTCCCCGGTGCACACGGGCTGCCCCAGTTCCTCGGTCCCGGCGCACGTCTCTGCCCGCGGTGAGCGGCCCTGCGCATGCGCAGGCGACGGCGCTGTCCGTTCAGCACCACGCGGAGCCGGGACCCGCCGGGATCCGCCGCTGCCGGTGAGCGACGGCCCCGCCCCCGGCCCCGCCAGAACCCCCCCCGACCCAGCCCGGACCCCTGAACCCTCTACCCGGCCCCGCCGCTCTGTGGGCGAGCTCTGCCCCCCCCTCCCCGCCCACAGAAGCGGAGGGACCCCAGGAAAGGCCGGTTCCCGGGGCTCGCGGTTCCCACAGCACCCCCGACCGGCAGCCGCTGGGCCCCGCTCCTCCGCCGGTACCGGGCTACCCCCTCCCGAGGGCCTGGGACGGGATGGCACTGCTCTCCCGCGGCCCGCCGCCCCCAGTCAGCGTCCCCTCACCGCGCCAACCTCGCGCTCCGCCCCTGGCCGGTGCCCCGGCAGTCCCCGGGCTGCAGGGGGGTCCGGCCTGTCGCCGGCAGCCCCCGCGGAGAAGCGGCTCGGACTCCTACTGGTGCAGTTGCCATAACGACTCCAGGCAGGGCTCCGGCAGAAGCAGACATTGCGTTTTCCCGCGGCTCTCCTCCCCGCCGCCGGCTGGCAGGGCAGTCACCCCCGCTGGCACGGGGCTGCTGCTGACATGCACTGCACCGCAGAGCTGGCCCGGGGTGGGACATCCCGGCCCTGGGTCGGATCCGAGCCCTGCCGCCTCGTGCAGCATCAAGCTGCTGATCACTGCTGGCAACAGACACCATGAAAAGATCCACCTGGCAGGAGAGCAGGGCCCATACACAGTGAATGAGCCCCAGATGCCTGGTCCCAAATTCCCTGGAACAAGTCCCAGGTTCCCTGGAAAGCAATGACCTGCCTGTGCACCCTGGTCTGCTCATTCCCTCCCTTTGTGGAGGCTGGTTTGAGGAAAGGTTTTCTTACCCCAGTCCCTGTCCTCTGGGGGCAGCCACCCACGCTGGCTGTCTGCCTCAGGCGTATCACACCTGCCCCTCAGAGGTCACAGCAGCTCCCTGAGTTAGCATGTTGCTTTTCTCTTTTACAGAAGGACAAGCAAGGCAGGGATTTACAATTTCCTAAAGGAGCTGAGAATGCCCCCTGCCATGGTCTGGGACAGCCCTTCCTTCCCCTGTGGTGGGAGCACAGAAAGCTCTGGGAGTGTTCATCCTGCTTCTATACCAGGAGGGTTCATTTTGCCCTCAGAAGGTTTCAGCACTATGCTCACCCTGCTCTTGGTTCCTGATGTGAAATAGAAGTGTGATGTCTGGCAGGGAGTCCCTTAATATTGCCCCTGTAAGTGAATGTGACCAAAGTTGGCTACATGGAGGCTTTTTGAAACAGTGATCTTGGTCTGGATAGGAGGTGGGGAAGTACCAGGAGCAAGGGAGTGCAACACTGTAACATCTGGCCTTTGCCAAAGGCTTACTGTGCCAAAACAGACCTGACTGGGAGCCCCCAGCTTGTGTCAAGTCCTTGCTCAAAGGAGCTGAGTTGTGGATTTCCTGTTATCCTTCCTGAGCAACATGTATGCAGGGCTGGAAATGGGCACCTGCTCTGGTACCACACCACCTCTGTTTATGTTTTTTGTGTCATCTGATGCAGCTGGGCTGGCTGAGTCACTTCCCCAGGAGCCTGCTGGTAGCGGGGCTCAGAGGAGGGCTGAGAGTCAGCCCAGACAGACTGGGTACCTCAAGGAGCCTGGGAAACACTGTTACAGTAGGGGCAGAAGTGACACCTGGTTGTGTTTGTCTGGCCTCTTTTGCATCCCAACCTTTTCCTGGCTTGTGGCTGCACTAGGTGGCCTAGGCTTGTGGCCCTGACCACAGAGAAGGTGAAGACTCTCCTGCCTTTAATACCGGCTGCCAAGGTGGAGCCTGAAGAGCTGGTTAGTGCAAGGCCATCTCTGGTGAGCCACTCATGGGACCATTCAGGAATCACACCTAATCCAGCTCACCTCAGCCTGCTTGCAGGACAGTAGTCACTTGTGCCAGGGTTGGGGCAGTGCAGCTTGTCAGGTAGCACTGTCTCTTCTCTAGATGAAGCTCACAGGGTCAGCATTGCCCTGGGAAGCAATGAATAGCTTTCACATCCTACAGCCTGAAAACATGTTCCCTAACACAACACCACAGCAAGTGGCGTGCTTGCTCTGACAAACCTCCTTAGCCCCTGGGCCCAGTGCAGCCCAGCATTTGCAGCCTGGAGTTTGCTGCCTCATCATTTAGGGGAACATAAGCAAGGTAGGGAAGAGAAGGGTAAATGTTCCAGCTGTGTCAGTGAATGGCAATGGTGGCTGCTCCTGAAAGGGCAAGGATCTCACCAGCCAGTGCCCAGGGAGGGCAACCAGGGTCAGACACAGCCCTGTGATCAGCAGGTAAGGGTGAGGTCCAACTAGGACACCAGCCCACAGGAAAGGGTCTAGATCAACAGGGCTCAGTATAAAAATAGCTAAGCTAAGTTAAACTAAGCTAAGCTGGATACCAGCACTCCTAAAACTTTGCTCAACAGGAACAAGAACCCCAGGCTGAGCTTAAATAGAGCCCCTGGCCCTATGGGCAGGAGTGGTGGAGGTTGTAGGTGAGGCTGGTTAGGGCCACCAAGGTTTATTAATGCCCCCACGGCACTGACAAGCTGTTGGCCTGTGGGAGAGTTAGTAGGTAGGTTCGAGCTTATGCTACTGAGATGTATGTGCTATGTACTAGGAGGCTTGGACAGTTTCCAGCTGTGAAGTGCTCACATTGTTCTTTCTGTCCTCCACAGGTTGATTGCAGATGCAGAAAGAGTATCAGAGCCTGTTTACTGCATTGTAGAGCTGTATGCTGAGGCACAGCTTGGGACAGTCAGGATGTCTAGCAGAAATAACAACCTAAGACTACAACAATGGTAAGGGTCCCAAGCCCATATGTTTTTTGTGCTCATGTCTGTAAAGTTTTCCTATATGCACAGTGCTTGTAGTTTGGCTGTACAGCACTGCAGTACAGGGCTTGGGTGGTGGTATTCACTGTAGCTTAGCAATGAAGGGACAACTCAAAGCAGAGAAGCTTGAAGTACCAGAGCTTCTCTCTCTGTCTCAAGAGTTGCAGCAAGTTTCTGCTTTTCTAGTGGAGTATCTTTCACGTAAAGTGAGTCTGCATTTTTCTTAAGAGATGTCTGTAAATCTCCTTTTGAGCTTGAGCTAGAAGCACATTTCTAGTTGAGCCCTAACACTGCAAACTGGTCTGCCAAAACAGCTTCCTGAGTTGGCCGTGATGTCATGGAGGTCCACTAAGGCCAGGGGAATTCACCTTGCTAGTCAAGCAGTAGCATGAGGGTAGAGCTTGGGCTAAAAACTTCCTGCTATAAGCTTGGATAACTGCCAGCTTCTCAATTTTAAAGAAGATGTGCAAAACATTGTCACAACTGCTCTTGTAAGACCAACCAGTTATCTTAATTCATCTTCTAAAAGGAAATAGAAAAGGGCTGCGGTCCTGTTTATATGCAGATCTACTGGTCTCTCTAAGTGCTATGAGTTCAGTGGTAAGCCTGATGGAGACAGGACATGAGAGAGGGGGAAATGGAGCTGACAAACAGTAAGGTGAACCCAGGTGCTCTGATTTCAGCACATGTCCTGTTAGTTCCATGGCACAGTGTGTGCTTGGTGTCATTCAGACAGCCCCAGCTTGTGGTTTAGAGGGTGTGCCTTGCAGGATTAATGAGGTGAGCTTGGATGTGCTTCCCTTTCAAGGGGGATCTGCATCTGCAGTGATTCACCAGGCATGTGGCCATCATTTCTGTTTTTTCCCCTCATAAGACATTGTTTTGGACAAAGTGTGTCTGAAGCTGCCTGTTCCCAGAAACAGTGCTGGGCTGTGACACCCGTGGTGCTCGCAAGGCAGCCAGGGACGTGTATTGCACAGGTGCTTTCAACAAGCAAGGAACACTGGCCAGTCCTGTGTCTCTTCTGCTACCCCCATGACACTGATGTCCTGTGAGGGAAAGCAGGGCTCCTGCGTCAGGCCTTGAGCTGATCTGTAGTGATGAGAGACCAAGTTGAGCCCTGGGGAGGAAGCAGATTAGCTCACAACAACTGGTGCTGCAGCTTTCTTGTACCTTCCTTGTAAACATATGGTGATGGCTGCTCTCAGCGCCAGGGCATGGCCTCGGGTCTGATCCTGCTGGCTGCTTCATCCTCATGAACATCCCCCTGAAGTGAACAGATGCTTCAGCCAGCTCTGCTGGTGCCTAGCTATGCTTTTGAAGAGTCTACAGGAGCAGTTTGGTCTCAGCCTCATCCTTTGGGAAGGGGGGGAGGGGGTGAGATTTAGGGAACTGGGGCCTGAAGGAAGGGGATTCTTGTGGCTGGAAGAGCTGACTTCAAGTCAGGAATCCCAGCTTTTGGTTCCCAGAAGTGTTCCTGATTTTGGCTGATCTTGGACAAGTCTTCCCCCACCCATGTCCCTTGAATTTTCCCTTGCACCAAAAATGCAGTTGCTCCCATGTCAAAGGTGTATTAAGAGGTTGGCTGTGTTTCCTCAAGCCTCCTGGGGTCCCCAGAGGCTGGTGCTGTGGGAGGGTACAGCTTGTTTTTAGGAGATTGGTATGGTGCCAAACCAACAATAACCTGTTGCCCTAAGATCTTCAATCTTGGCACCTTGCTGGCTAAACACCCTTAGCCTTGCAAAGGCTTTGGGGGCATTTCCTTTACAGTTTTCTTCTAGTCTCAAGTGGCACAAGAGACGAGGTCTTTTCAAGGACACTAGTAGCTCTGCAATGTTCACTGCTTAAGATGTGAGAGATGGGTGCAGCACCTCAGAAGTTGAGTAAAGCCTCTCAATACTGTTTTTCCTTGGATTCTCACCAGCTTCTTTCAAAGGATCTGCCTCCATATTCTCTCTGTCTGCAGGATTAGTCTGACACCCTCCATCACTTTTAGGCTTGGGGTGGACCACAGCTGGTCTTGGTTGTGTGGGAGAAGGTGCTGAGCTCACAGGGCAGACTGATCTCAGTGAGTGCTGAGATTGTACGGTGCCACCAGGAGCCACTCTTATGCTGGTGGAACAGGAACCTGTGATATCTTCTGTTCAGCTCTTCCCTGTATATGTCACCTTCCCCTTTCTCTTATTGAAAAGAGAATCTGACTATACAGTCAGGGATAAAAGAAAAAATAAATAGAAGTAAAGCAAGGCCAAGTTGTGCAAGTCAGGGTTGGAAGAGGAAGATGCATGACGAGCTCTTAGCTACACACCAATGCAGGGCTGTTCTGCAGCATCCCCTTCACAAATCCACTGCTTTCAAGCTTTCAGTATGTCCTTTAGTATGTGTCTCCACACATCTCCATGGTGGCAGGTTTTGCTCAGTTTCCTCACTACGCTTGTAACTACTCCTCAAGCGACCTTTTTGGGTTTCCACACCTTATATACAGTTCTGTATGTGACCATGTTCTCCTTGCTCCGGGTCAGGCTGTGTGCCTGGGGCTTGCTGGCTCTTTTCTGACTAAGATACTCCCTGTATTAATTGCTTTTACTCCCCCATACATCCTTTCACCTTTCCCCATGTGAATCCTGAGGCTGAAACTGGGGGGAAGGGATCACATCTTACTGTTGTGGAGATTAACGGGAGAGCAGCTCCAAAGATCTGCGCTGCAGCGCAAACCATGTCCTGGGAGGTTATGCCAGAGAACTGGTGATTTGGGCTGTTTCAGACTAGGTTTGTCTCTTTGGTACAGTGACTCACCATGGTGAGGTGGGGTTGATGAGTGACCTGCTGGCACCCAGGAAGCACTGCCCTGAGTGGAGAGTGCACCCCACTAACCAGAAATCTCCAGCTTTCCTTCAAGACCATCTTTTCCCTGAGCATCTTTTTACCAAGAGATACTCCCACACAATTGTTCCCCTAAGTGCTGTGTAGGGAGATTATTTATGGCTCAAGCTGTGCTGAGGCCCCGCCTCCCACATCCCCAGGATGAGTTTTACCACGCTGGCATTTCTGCCTGAGTCCTGACTGAGCAATGCCGGGGCAGGGGGAAGCCCACTCGCTGTGCCGGTGATGCCCGGGGCCGGGACAGGTGTAGGGGATTTCTGTAACAGCAGCTGTTACAGCTCACTCTGAGGCCCAGCACACAGCTTTCACTACCTCCTCTCTGTGCCCCTGCTCCTCCAAGACCAGGTGCTGGCTGCAGAAGGAGCAGCTCCAGGTAGGGAGCTGGGACACCAGGGAGAGCATGGGCAGTGGGGCAGGCAGCAGCTGCCTCTGACAGAGACTGGAGTCTGCACTGGCTGTTCTCTCTGGTGAGATATTTTGCAGTCTGTGTCCTCTTCCAGAGTGTTTTTCACCCTGAAAAATCCTGCTGTGGTCCCACATGCCTACCCTGCACAAGGGAGCTGCGAGAGGCACAGGATGGTCCAGATGTGCTCTCCTCCGATCCAGGTCTGAGCAAAAGCCTGAGGTTTGGGCCAGGGTGGCAGGCAGGATCTCCAGCACCACCTTTTTGCCCAGAGTGAACAATAAAGCAGCATTTGTATGACAGACTGTCAAGGAAGGGTATTTCCACCATCCATCCTTAACCACCAGCCTGGTAGAATAACAGATAAGTGCATCAGCCCATTAAAGACTTGGCTTATACTGCAGTGGCTTTTTAATATACAGCTAGGATGTGGTTGGATGTTGGCACCAGAGGCAGAAGGCATTAATTAGAGCCATGTAGTTAAGTCTGGGTCCTGAGGGAACACATGTAACCTAATTGGTTGCCCTGGAGCCCTCAATGCAGAGGCGAGAGGAATTCGGCTTCCCTTGCCCTCACTGGCACCCATCTCCTGCTGGGCTGGAGTTGCTGTTTCCATGGTCCTTCCAGTGGGCTGGGTGAGGAGCACCCAGTTGCTGACAGAGTGACTGTCCTCACCTGCAGCACTATGCTGTGCTCTGAGGCCAAAGTATGGCCCCACCAACTCTGGCAGCAGTGGGTCAGAATATGGCCCTTGTCCCCTTTACAGTACCTTAAGCGCAAGCCACACCAAAGGTGACAGTCCCCCTGTGCTTAGGGGACCAAGCTGGAGGTGCACCAGTGTGTTTACTCCAAGTGGAGCTGCAGAAGAAGTGCCTTTCTAAAGACTGATTTGTGTGCTTTGGGACAGGCTGAGGCATCAGCCCCTCCTGGAGCCAGCTGGGAGAAGGAGCTCTTGTCTACCGCCTCCCCACTCAAGTATCATTTAGACCTGTACAGTTGCCAGGACATTATAACATTCCAGGCTGGTCTCTTCCCAGCAAATCAAGCAAATCCCAGCAAAAAAAAAAGTCATAATTGTGCTGTCCTGGTGACACCCTTCTGGGCTCAGGAGGGATAGGTGTGTTGCAGGTTTGTGAAGATGAGCAAGGGTGATGCCAGAGGTAGTTAGAAAACTCCTGGAAGCTGCTTGTGTCTAGGCTTGAGGAACTAGCAGAGACCAGGAGGCTGAAAGGGATGACATGGAACAGGGTGGGGGGGACTTCCGTGCAGGAAGGATGCGGTACCTGCAGGCAAGGATTGGAGGTGCTGAAGTGCCCAAGTGCCAGTAAAGAGGGTCCCCAATGCATGCCCTTCCTAGAACTTAAGCCGACTGGGTTGGGGCTGTAGGATAGAGCTTGTCCGCATCACCTTCTGTCATGTGCCAGAGGGGTTCCCTGCTTCCTCCTGCCCTGCATCAGCTGGGGAGGGATTCACAGCAGGAGGGGCTGGGGGAGCCAGGGCTAAATTCTGATCCAGCGGAGTTTATGTCAGTGCTGGCTGGACCCATGTATGTGGGCACATGTCCTTCAGGAGCTGTAGGGCTGCGGGAAGGCGAGGGGAATATGGAGCAGAGAGCAGGAGGGCAAGAACAGCTACTGTGGGGGAAACGTGGTTTGGAAGGAAATGTGTTTTCTGTGGATGGCCTAGAACTCCAGACAGCGTGGCAGGAGATGACCTCTCCCTTATTCCTCGCAGCTCTCAGCAGTGCTGCCTGCAAGTGCTGGGAAGGTGTAGACATGCCTTGTCCTGGTACAGATGCACCAGGAAAGCTCTGAGCTCTTCCACTTGGTTAAATTTGTCACTCAGGCTGTGGTTTAGAGAAAAGCCTTCCCCCTCCCCACCCTGCTGCCATCAAGAAGCTGCTGAAGGAATCGGGTCGTTGATCCCACAGCAGTGAGGCCCCTAATTAGCCCAGCTTCTCAGAGTCTGCCAGCAAAGAGACTGCGTGTGAGGCAACTCAGGGACCCACAGTCCCCGGCGTGGGGGAGAGGGGCCCTGCGCAGGCAGGAGCCTGGAGAAGGAGGGAGAAAATGGCAGTATTTCAATGCATTAAATATGAGGAGAGCCTGACGAGCCTGCTGCTTTCTCCCCATGTCTCCATGCCTGGGAGGGGAGAAGAGGACACGCTTTCTGGGTGACAGGGAGGGCAGGTGGGCACAGAGCTTGGCTTGCTGCAGGAAGGGAAAGCAGCAAGGAGGGGCAGCTCTCCCTGAATACCTCTTGTAGGCACGGCATGCAAGTGAGGCCCCAGCTCCCCTGAGCCTCTCCTCTCGCACACATTTAATAATGATTACTGGGCTGGGTAATAAAGTGCTGTTTAACAGGGAATCAATCTGGCAGCCTGGGCGGGCAGGGAGCTCTGGCTGCCAGCCCCGGCAGCTGCCACGTGCAGACCCAGTGCAGTGGCAGCACAGTGGAGGGGGCCCTGCCACAGCACACCCCAACACTGGCACCCAGCTGCCCCACACCGGCCCTGTTCCCACCTGCCTCTGGTGCCGGCAGAGCCCCTGGGCAGGATGCAAAGGATGGGGGTTTTTCTCCTTGTAGCATGAAGGGGTTTCCTGAGACCAGGGTGGCATTTCCCACCCTTGGGGTGGCTGGTGACACAGCAGTGTCAAATCCATGTTGGCCTAGGACACCTTGGCACACTTGGCCACGGTGTCCTTAGAGTGAGGCTCCCCCTGAGAGCAGAGTCCCCCGCACAGGACCTGTGCTGCAGCTTTTTTCTTCTGAACTCCAGGCAGTGGTGGGGCGCGGGGCAGCCTGTACCTTGCAGCACCAGGCCCGGCACAGAGCATGCTTGTGCATGAGGACACATGCCCATGGCCACACGGGAATGAGCACACTGCTGAGGAGGAACATGCCACGCATGGTGATGTGCGTACTGGTGAACGGGGACGTACAGACCAGGACACGGGGACGTGTGAGGTGTCACACTGGGACATGCACGGTGGCGTATGGGGTCGCACCCGCCCGTGCACGAGGCCAGGTTCACACTGGCAAGCAGGGCTGTGTGCACCGAGACACCAGACCCCGCACGGTGTCACACCGGGGCACAGGGTGCGCGGTGCGCGGCACCACCATGCGCGCAGGCGGACATGCGGCTGCACACGGTGCCACAGCGGGACAGGTCCGCGCAGCCCCGGGCCGGTGTGGGTCCAGCCGCTCCCGCTCCGCGTGTCCCGGAGCCACGGGGCGGGCGCGGCGTCCGGCAGGGGTTTCCCATTGGCTCCCGGGGCTGTCAGCGGGGCGGAGTGATAGGCACGGGCCGGGATTAACGCGGCGGGGAGCGGCGAGCAGTGGCTGGTGGCACCGTACCGCACCGCACCGACGGGGCGGACCGTGCTGTGGCGTGCCGTGCCGTGCCGTGCCGGCGGCAGCGCGGGGTAGCGGCGGGCAGGTGGCGGCGGCACTGCCGGTAAGGCGAAGGGCGCGGCGGGGGCCGGAGGCCGGAGCCGGGGAAAGTTGCAGCAATTGTTGCGGGGGCGGGGGTGGCTCTGCGCCCTCCCGGCAGCGGTGGCCGGCGGGCGATGGCGCTGGGCTGCGCTGGCACCGGTGGATGCCCGGCGGGAGCGGCCTCCGCGCGCCGGTGCGGCGGGACGGGCGCGGGGCCCCTGCCCAGGCAGAGGGAGCCCAGCCGAGGCGCGGCGGGCGGCTCCGCCGGCCCCCCTGGCCGAGGGGGCTCCCTGCTCATCCGGATGGATGTCACATCCACTCAGCGCTGATCTCGACACGACGGGAGGTGCCGGGCGAGGCAGGCCGGGCGGGGGGGCCGGAGAGGGAAGGGCCGGCTCAGCTGCAGCTTGGAGGGGGGGCACGTCCCCCGCCCCGACATCCCCTCGGGAGGGAGTCCCTGTTTATCCCATAGTCCCAGGGTTATCCCTCCTCGGTCTCCAATGCACCCCTGAAACTGCTCCGTTTTCCTCCAGAGTGTAGAGGCGCCTCCGGGGGACATCCTGCCCCAGCTCCACATGGCCCGGCACCCGCAGCCTGGCTTCCCGCATTCATGGAGGAAGCTGTTCCCACATTCCCTGCCGCCGCTGCTGACCGCGGTACCGTGCCCAGCACACAGATAGATCCTGTCTGTGAATGCAGCCCCCAGCCCTGCTTCTCTTGCTTCCCTCCCATCCCTGCCCGGTTGTCTGCCCGTCCAGTTCGCATCCTCCTCCAGCTCCTGCGCGTTGTCCCCGCACACCCCTGGCGTGGGTGTGCGCTTCCCCCGCAGTGTAAGCGGTTCCTGCTGTTTGCTGCCTTCACCCCACATTGCCCTGCTCAGCCCGGCAAGCACCAGCACGGGGAGTAACCATCCCCTGTTGCACTGGGTACAGCTCAAAGCAAGGGCTGGGAAAAATCCCTGGACATCCCTCTGGCCGCTAAGAAGGAACAGCCAGGAGGAACAAGTTTCTTGTGTGTATGAGATGTTTTATTGAACAAATGAAATTGCCCACTGATGTGCAGCCCCCAGCTATCACACTGCAGCTCCCGAGTTTTTCTCTTTTGAAAGAGTGCCCTGGGCTGCCTGGCCAGCCTCCCTGTGGCTTTTCCTTTGCAGGACGTCTCCTGCCTTCAGGCAGTGGGACCAGTAAGGCTCCTTCCAGCCCACTAGTGCCTTTCAGCCCAACCCATTCATCACAGCAGTTTAAAGAGCATCAATTTGATTCACAATTTAAATCAGCAAGCAGGAAACCTTAGGTCTGTAAGTGATTTTTCATCTCTCTTGTATTTGTGCTTTTTACCTTTCATCATTAAAGAAGAGCTCACTCCACTGGATGGTGTAGCCATCCAGCTTTGGTGGCTCACAGGCGGGCATGGCCTTTACTCTGAATTTGATAATTCTCCTTTGGTAGCCAGGAGGACACGCTGTGCTTATCCCATTTATTTTAACAATAACTCATATGTATTGAGATAGGCTGTTTTTTATAGATTTGTTATGTTACAGTGAATGCCAACTATTTCTAGTGATAACTTTTTTTCCTTGCCATGTGTGTCAGTCTGTGCTGCGATAAACAGTGGAATTTCATTTGAAATATATAAATCCTACATCTTTATTATTTATCAGTTAACTTCAGCAACCTTGAATGTGAACACAACCATAGCAGGGGGAAAAGATTGTAAAAACACTAACTGACATATTAAACAGAAGAGTGGTTTTTTTGTGGTGAATGAATTACAGATGCTGCCGCCCAGCAGGAGCCAGATTTTTTAGTAGTGTGATAGTACAGATAGATGGGCGCCTGCCCCACGGGGATAGTTTGGGCTATTTTATTAAGAGTTTTGTCTCTGCGCCTCTGGAGCCAAAACACTGTTGAAAATCCAGCTCCACATCCTTCAGGAATTTAATCCTGTTTGGTTTGCACTTGGAAAGAGGGAGAAGAAATCATGCTTTCCTCCATTTGCAACTGACATTTGGTTTCTCACTTTCAAATGATGAGATCTAAGTGAGGGACTTAGTATTCTGGCATCTGTCAGAAGGCAAAAGCAGCCAAGGCAGAGTCTTCTTTGCACACCAGGAATTCAGAGAAACTCGGGGAAGGAGGAAAGTTTTAGCTCCACTGGGAGAAAAAAAAACTTTGGCAGCCCTGCCAGTGACATCGATGAAGCTCCAGGTCCTGCTTTCCCCTATAGCCAACAGCCCTGCTGCTGGGGGGTGGCTGGTCTCACCTCCAGACAAAGGACCTCTGGGGAGAGGCAGGCAGGCAGGCAAGCTCTGTGCAGGGCATGTGTGCTCCATTCCCCCAGGCCAGGATTGTTGTAACCATAGCTTTCTGGATCTGCGGGTGTTGACAGCTCTGTCTGTGTCACCGATAGCGGCTGCAGCATGTGCTGGTGTGACACAATTTAAACCCAGGCTGACCTCCAAAGAGAGGCTTTTTGCCCATGCTGCTCGTGTTAAACTCCTCAAGCAAGTGTAATTGGAGGATGTCTCAGTGAACTAGTATATAATTTTTCCCCCTTATTGATGTGATTTTAGTAGGCTGTGGGTAGTGAATATATTCAACCAAAAGCATGATGAATGAAAACCATTTTAAAGTGCATAGTATGCTCTCCTGCTGTGGCGGAAGCGCTGGTCTGTCAGGGAAGTACCTGAGCATCCTGACACCCTGGGAAGAAGGCAAACACCCCGAGGGCCTGGGGACCAAGCAAAGGGTGGCTGATGACCCCATGGAGGTGCTGGTGTGATGCCCGCAACGAACCTTGCCTGCTTTTTGCAGCAGGAGGGGATTTGAAGGGGACTGTCTCACCTAAAGCATCACTTTCTCCTGCCACAAGGGCAGGGCCCCTTTTGCCTGTCCTCCCCATGACCCTGGACTTCTTCTTGTGTCCTCCTTCCCTAACCAGCTCTCCTTGACCTTGTTTCAGGGCTGCCTGAGGATGCGTCGCCCCTTGGCCCGGCCATCATCTCTGGGGTGCCGGGAACCTGCCTCGCCATCCCTGTGCTGCCCTGCTGGGCTCCGGACCTGACGCCTCCGTGCCCTTGTCCAGTGGGATGGCCCAGGCAGGGGGACCCGTCCGCTTCCACGCTGAGGAGGGCTGCGCCGCCTCATCCCTGCCGTTTGCCCGCGGGGTGGACAGGATGCCCTGGCTGGTGGGGGGGAGCCCCAAGGGTGGGAGGCACAGCCCCCCGCTCTGCCTCACCCCCAACCTCAACGCCGGCCGCCTCCACCTCCTGCGCAAGGGCCTGGCCCCCGACGTCCGCCACCGCCCGCTCGGCCTCTACAACAGCACTGGCTCCTTGGCCCGCAAGCCGGCGGAAGCAGCTGCTTTTGGCAACGGGAGCTGCCCGGGTGTGGGGCGGCTGACAGCCCCCTGCACTCCTCAGCGTGGCCGGCCCAGCCCAGCACTCTCCTCCTCAGGCGGCCACAGCCCGCTGGTGGATGCGGCCCCAGAGGGACACAGCTCCGTTGTCACCTTCCGCTTCATTGAGAAGGCCAGCGTGCGGACCCTGGGCAGCTTGCCATCCCCCCAGCCCTGCCAGGAGAACGGCCCCCGCAGCCTCAGCCGCAGCCTGGAGCTTGGCACGGACATGGGGTCCCCCCAGCCCCTGCCCCAGGAGCGGCTCAGGCGCATACTGAAGCTGGAGGCCTCCACGTCCGATCCACTCTTGGCCAGGGGCAGGACCCCGGGGGGGGCGCATCCCTGTGGGAAGGAACCCTGTGCCCTCAATGCCAACTGCCTCTGCCGCTCCCTCACCAACGAGCTGCCGGAGGACTTCACCACCTTCTCCAGGAGCCCCCTGAAGCCAGAGTCCGGACCCCAGGTAGGTGCCGGGGTGCCACGCACTGGGAGCGGGCTCTGCCCCAACACCCATCGCCCACTGACCGCTCTCCCCTCCCGCAGGGCAGCGCCTGGCCTTACCCCCGGCAGAGCTCGGCCCATGCCCAACGCGTCGCCAGGGCCAAGTGGGAATTCTTCTACGGCTCCATGGATACTCCAAAGACAGGTAAGCAGTTGGGGCAGGTGGGGGGTGGGGTGCCAGACCACCGTCTCCTTTGCAAGTCTGAATCTCTGCCAGGACTCCCTCTGGGGCTGCCCGTCCCCTGGGACTTGTCATTGCCTGTGGGACAGCTGAGATCCCCCCAAGATCAGCCAGTCCACATCTTCCTGGGGCCAGATCCTGCACACACCAGCCTCCCTGCAGAGTCCCCTGTGGCTGTGCAAAGTGTCCTGCAAAGTGGGTGATGCCAAGCCCTGACCCCAGCTGCTGGCTGCCTCTGCAGAAGGGCTTCAGGCTTCAGATGCGGGCTCAGTGCTGGCTGCAGGTGCACTGGCACTGACAGCACCCTGTTTCTGCCTCTCCCACCCTTTTTCCTTCTGGCTCCCCCTCTCCATTCCCCATTGCTTGTCACACGTGTGACCCCACTCTCAGTGTGTGTGTGATGCCACAGGAGTTGCTCCCCGGTGCTCCGCGGCGCAGCTCCCTGCAGTTCTGAGTGGTCGGGGCTCCCTTGCAGGCTCCTCTGCCCCCGACTCCGCTCCCCTGGCCGAGCCCCCCCAGAAGCCTGACTGCCTGGTGCCTGCTGAGATGCCAGGACTGGTGCCCGAGCACAGCCTGAGCCATGTGGAGGTTGAGATAGAGGTGTCTCCTCCGGGCAGACAGAAGCCCAGCTCCTGCGAGACTGGGATTATAAGAAGGACAGTGAAGTACTCGGAGACAGATCTGGACACCGTGCCACTGAGGTGCTATCGTGAAACCAACATCGACGATATCCTGGCTGAGAAGGAGGAAGTGGATTCGGCGATTGAGAGCCAGAAAGACAGCGAGAGCAACCCAAGCTTTGGGGACACCCCGGGTAGGAGGAACAGCACACTGGAGGAGCCTGCTGCCCCCGGCTACCCAAAGGACAGGCTGCGGGATGGGGACATGGACGAGGACGATGAGGTGTTTGAGGCGACGAGGAAGGAGAACAGGGAAAGGTGAGGCTCTATGCACAAGGGCAAAAAGCTCCTCTCACCTTCCTTATTATCCCCAGCATGGCAAAATGGGCTCTGCTAAAACAGTGTCTAAGACAAAAATTGTGGTAGTTCCATCCGAGCTGTGTGTGGGGGTCAGACAGCATCCTGGATCCCTGGGCTCGGGTGGGACAGGGACTGGAGCTGGGAGGGGACCGTCACCACCCCATGGGCAGTGTGGGGCAGTGCTGGTGATCCAGCCCCGGGTGCTGTGCCATGGGTCCCACTCCCCTGGGGTGAGCCCTGCATCTCAGGTCGCCTGGCTGAGCCCAGGCTTCCCAGCACTCCCACCAGGTTGATACATCCTGCCCCGGTGCTGCTGGGCGTTTGCGTGACAATGTCAGGGCACCTAAGCACAGGCCGTGTCCTGTAACTGCTGTGTGCTGGCATGCGTGGCCGGGCTGCCCTCCTGTCTGCAGGCGTCTGCGCTTCAGCGGCAGGAGGGGTCCCTTTGGCTCAATAGGTATTTGCCCCATTTGGGAAAGAGTAGGATTGCTTGGGCTAGAAGAAGCCTTTTCACACTGTTATCTTTTGCATAATTTTTTTGCCTGTCTGGCAAAATACCCCATACTGAGAGACTGATCAAGTGGGTGACACCAAGGTTGTCATTCAGTTGCCCACCCATGGACAGCTAACACCATCCGAGCTGTTATCTGTCCTGTCCTGGGCACTGGTAATTAAGACCTATGAGAGATGGTGATTTGGCCTGGCTGCATGAGACTTGGCCCATGGTGTGTCCTCTGGTGTGGTGGTTTGACCTTGACAAGTGATGGGGACATCATCTGCCTGCCCCAGGAGGCATCAGGAGGGGAAGGAGCTCCAGAGCCCTGTGTGGGACAGCTGTCTGGAGGGGAAAGGCCCTGGCAGGGAGCCGGAGATGCCTGTGCAGGCAGCAGCAGCCAAGGGCATCTCCTGATGTCCCTATTGGCAAAAAGTCTTAGGTGAGATGAGTAGACTCAGCGTCATCAGAAAGTGCTCCGCAGGATGGGGAGAGTCTTGCCTGGGATGCGCAAAGCCAGGGTGATGACTGGGATGCCACGTGGCAGCATGCACTCGCCTCACTGTGCAAAAGACAGGAGGGGAGTATTTAGGTGGAAGAAAAGGAAAAGGGAGGTCTTGATGCTGGCAGTGGGAAAAGATAATGAAAATAAAATCGCCAGTGGTGCCCCTGCTCTGGGAAGGGGAAGCATGAAAGTGTTGAGCTGATGGGAAAGGAAGATGTGCATCCCAAGGGGAGCTGGGCTCCTGTCAGTTTGTCCAGGCCTTGCATCAATAGTGGAGGGTATGGATGCATCCCTCCCTGCTGCTCACCCTGTCCTCAAAAACTTTGGGTTCTAGAGAAAAGCTGAATATAAGCAATTTTTCATGTATTTTTTTTTCCAAATGAATAGTGATGGCAGTTTTGAGTAAGGTGTTATTATCACTGGAAGCGAGTTCTTCAATTATCTTGCATAGTGATATTTTATTTTCAGATATGTAGTAGACCACTGCAAGTCCTATGAGCTGTAAACCTAGACCTGCTTTTTGCCCTCTAAGACACCTTACTGTAGCTCCCCAGACAGCACTGGAAAGCTTGGATGTGTACTTAAATGGGTTGTTGCCCCTGAAGACAGTGCTCCCAGTATAATTACCAACGTGTATATAGGGACTTCATGTTCATTTTATGTGGCTTCTTTGTAGACCAATGGCTCTTTTGATTTGCAGCCCCCTGAATATTCCCCAGGTAGGTGCAGACCCTGTGGGCAGTGTCTTGAAAATCGCAAGTCTCAAATCACAGCTGGCTTAGTCCCTGCGTTGCAGCCCTGGGTTTTTGCTTACGCACTGTTTCTGAGCTCTGCAGCTGCAGTCCTCCTCCCTGTTTACCAGTCACCAGTATTGATGGTTTCTACTTCAAGCTTTCTGCTTTGCCTGCTCGCAGGAGGGGTGATGCCAGCGTTATTAAGAAGCCTCGCAAGCTCCCTGGAGCCGGCAAAGTTCTGCTGCTGCAGAAGCTGCTGTACCCCAGGCCTGGCCTGGTAGCTGGGAAGGACCAGCCCTACAAAATCACTGAAGCACATTTGGATGCTGATTTGCAGCTTTTAGACTTGTAAATCCCATTGAAAATCTAGCCTTAAAGGTTTAGCACCCTCTGAGAGGGGGAATTTGGCTTGGTACTATGTTGTTTTCCTTCATATTCTGGCCAGAGGGCATCGTCTTTGGTGATTTACCCTCCCAAAATAAGAGAGCTTGCTAACAGCTGTCCAGACATTGGGCTAAAAAAGCCAACACCAAATAAAACAAGACATGGAAAGTGATGGAAGAAACAGTGTCTTCTTCCAGCAAATCCTCTCCATTAATATATTTAGAGTCATATCTACTGACTCTAATGACTTGTCTAAGCCTTTACTGCCTTTATTCCCATTAGTCCCAGAGAGCCGAGGCCTGTCGGTGGGAGCAGGCTCAATTCCCTTCCTCCCTGAATGTCAGCAGATGTGCTGGCTAAGCTGGAGGCAGGGCCTGGCTTGTCCTGCAGCACTGGTGCCTTGGGTTGATAAGAGAGAACAGGTTTGCTGGGGGGTGCTCCACTCCCCTGACAGTGCGGAGGGCAGGAAGGAGGCAGAAATGCTGTTTCTCCCTGCAGACAGAGAAGACTCACCGAGAAAGCCCTTGGATCTGCTACCTGGGGAGCCTTTCCAGAGCCTTTGTGCTCGCTGCTTGGTGGAGAGAAAAATAGCTGCAGGCCAGGCCTTATTGGAGATTAAAAAATGGTTATGACCGTGCTTTCATCAAATGCTTAAGCATAGGCTTAGCCTGCCTCAGTAGTCCGTGCTGTGCTGGGTCTGAGCTGCTGTCCCAGAGCCCAGCGTGGCCACAGAGCCACAGCTCGGGGTGATGCTCCTGCATCTAGCTGGCAGGGCTGGAGAGGGGATGCTTGGGGTGACATTGTAAGGTGCCTGCTGATGAGCAGGGGTAGATGCCTGCAGCTAGTGGGGGAAAACTGGGGACAGTGTGACCCCAAGTGTGATAGCTTAGGGGTGGCAGGGGAGTGCGGGCAGCCAGTGGGGGATTGCAGCGCCCATGGTCAGCACTCACGGCTGAGCACGGGTTGGAGTTGGGCTCTGAGCCCTAACACTGGGAGCTGCCAGGCTGGAGATGTGTGAAGGAGCCTGGGGGAGTGCAAGGAGCAGCTGAGGCTGGTCTGTACAAGGGCTTTGTTCAGAGAGGAATAAAACGAGGAGCTGCTGGGTGGTGCTGTACAGCCTTACCTTCTCTGGGCTGAGCTGGGACCCTTGCACAGTGCCTGCCATGCCCATGCAGGCAGGAGGATTGGGTCACAGCTGGGGAGTTAGGGGTCTGGAGGGTCACAGGAGTATTTGGCAGAGAGAAAACCACTGAGGGCCTGAGGAGAGAGATTTTCTCCTCTTCTGCCTCATGCCAGGGATGACACAGCTCTGCAGCATGGGGAGAATGGGGCAAGCCCCTTCTCCATCAGCCAGCCGTCAGATGCAGCTGCTGAAGTCCAGTTGCCTGGATTCCCGAGGTCCCCATGGGTAGACCTTCACCTGAAGTACTGCTGGCTTTGGCACTAACGTGCAATGCAGCATGGCCATCAGCTCCTGGGATCCACTTCCCCTCCAAACCCGCCTCGCCCTCTCCCAAAGAAGGCTTACCTCCCCTCCCACCTCAGCTTTCCCACTGCCTGTCGCCCTTGCGCACTTGCTTGATTATGTCTTCTGCGTCTCTTCCCTTCCTCTGCTCCTCCCAGCTGTGGTTGTCTGGCTTGGTGACAGTGCAGTGACCCTTCCTGGGGGGCCAAAGTGGGGTGAAGGAGAGGGTGGGCAGTGCAGCAGGGGCTGATGAAGCATCTAGGTCTGAGCAGGAGTGGTGTATGCAGGCAGCATGGTGCCCATGCTGCTATGACTTGGTCCTTCTGGAGCTGAATGGCTTTGTGCTTGATATTTTGGGGTGGAGAAGTTGCTTCAAGAGCTCGAATGGTGTGGACAAAACCAGCTGTGTTTTTTCTGTGGCTTGGTGGCAATATACTTGATCACAAGAACGAGCCCAGCTGCCTGTCCCAGGAGCAAGGTCCCTTCCATCTGCTGGCATTGTCTCCCTGGCACAGCCTGCTGCCCTTCTTATGGAATCAAGGTGCAAAATTAAGTTTAGTGGCGTTAGCTTGATTTAGTAGCACGCAGTTGGGTGGTAAGGACAGTGAACGCACATGTGCATCTGTAAAGCTCATCTGCAGATGTTAGAGAGGTCCCTTCTGCCTTGCCCTTGCCAGAAAGTCACCCTAGAGGTGGCTGCTACTGGGGCTTCTGCGGGAATGGTAAAAGCATCAAGTGGTGCTGCAGGGAAATGCTGGTGGATGGGCAAGAACAGCCTCCATCCTGCCTTACTTACCTGTGTCTGGCTTTGCTGTGCTCCCCTTGAAGCCAGCTGGCACTCTGGAGGAGTCAAGCTGACAGCTCTTGGCCTGCTAAAGTGATCAGGGTGAGATTTTTGAGCTGTATGTGAAGGATAATGAATGAAAATCATTTGATGCTTGTAACAGCAACGCATCTTCTGAGCCCTTTGTACAAAGCTGTTTGTTCATAACAAATGTTATGACAAGCTGTAGCAGTTCCTCTTCTTTAATGAGAGGAGAGAGCAGCTTGACAAGTGCTTTTCTGCTGCTCTAATAAAATGCTAGTGGCTTACAAGTAGGGTAGGCTTCTAGAGCTGTGTTTATGTTTGTACAGCTGAGGCACTGATATTCCCTGGGTTGAAAATGTCCCTGTTGTCCTGTGCTCAGGTGGATGGACAGGCTGTGCTTCACCTTATTTACAGGACAAAACACTCAGGGCGTCAGGGTTTAGGAACTTCTGTGTTGGGCTGGACCCAGACCTCTGCTGGTGGCAGTTTGGACCTTCCTGTGGGGCTAATCCCTGACAAGATGATGAGCCAAGACCAAGCCTGGCCTCTAGGACATGGGCCATCTTGGGTCCCCAAGCCCAGAGCTGGGTGTGAGGCTCCTTTCATACTGCCTGGGGAAACTGAGGCTCAGCATCACCTTGTGCTGGGTCTCAGACATCTCCTGGGACCAGCCAGCAGACCTTGCAGGTGGACGTTGGTCAAGTTCTGAGGATGGTGCTGCATTCATGGAGGAAGCTGTTGCACTGTCCTGAGCTGCTTCAGGAGGAGCCTCCTGGGTGCTGGCAGCTCTGAAGGGTCATGGAAAATTCAGCCACTTCCAGGTTTGGCTGGAAATGGAGCTGAACCACATCCCGCTTCTGGTACTTGAGCCCTTTATTGGATCTAAGCTCAAGTCAAGTGACTGGGAGTAGTAGCCATCTCATAAGCTTCTTATGAGGATGAACCACTAAAGGAACAAAAGCCTGTGGTGCATTAAAAGAGAAGCATATGTCTGGAGGGAGGCCAGCCCAGTCCCTTTTCCATGATGTCTTGGGCAGATGAGGCGTTTCCTTGGAGGTCTACAGATGTTCAGAGTAGATTTCTGCCCCCCATCCCTCCCAGCTTCCTTCTGGAGCAGTGCGTGGGCTTTGGTTTTGGGGCTTTGATCCCTTTTTCCTCAGTGACTAGTTCTCACTTTCTTTCCCTCTAGGATCGTGGACCTAGACACACAGGGTATGCTCAAGTCTCCAGTGCCCTTCCTTGTAGGGCACAGCCTCTCCAAGGATGGCATGGACTCTTTCAGCAAGCATTTTGAGAGCATCATGGAGTCACATCGAGCCAAAGGCACATCTTACACCAGCCTGGATTCCATTGACATCCTCTCCTCCCCAGCCCGCACCCATGGGACCTTTTTCACTTTTGACCTCCCAACCCTCACTCCAGAAATACAGGGACAGATCCGAGACAGCGCCAAGCTGATTGAGGAGAACTTTGCTCCTCTGGCTCACTTGGAGCCAGACTCTGCGACCAGTTCAGCCACAGATGCCCCCTGGACGGAGAGGGAGGAGCGGGAAAGACGAAGGAAGGGTGCTCGACACAGCCCTTGCCACTCAGAGGACAGCTTTGGTACTCCCTTGGCCTCCAACATGAGGTGAGTGACCGAAGTTGCTTGCTGTCCAGCCAGGCCACCAAAGCTTGGTGTGGAATCTAACCCTGTGCAGTGTGTTCTGCAGCCAGAGCCTAACATGTGTTGCTGGAGAAGAGGGGAAGGGTCAGGACTGTGTGTGCTGGATTTTCTGTGAAGTGGCTGATCAGGCCAGAGGCTACCATGGTGTTGTGGTAGGTGTGTCGGTTGGAGCACATGTCATTTTTCATCTTTGCCGGCTTTGTTAATGCTGCAGGGCTGTGAGGCTTCCTCCAGCCTAGCAAGCAGGGAGTCCCAGGACTTCAGTCCCATGGTGGTCCCTGTTGCAGGACAGTCCAGCATCTGTGGTGGCTGTGGGAAGAGGCCAGTCAGAAATCAAGTACCCATAGAAATTCATCAGCCCTTCCCTCCTGGAGGCCAAGACTTCTTAATACTGCTGCATCCCTCACCATCCAAGTGACAGCCTCCTATTTCTTGAAGGCAAGAGTCCCATGGTCTTGTACCTGTTGTCCTGGCCTTCTGAACCTCCTCAGCCTTGTGTATGTTGGGAGAGGAAGAGCAGAAGTGAGCACAGCCCACCAGAGGCTCCCTGTACATTACTTCAAGCCTGCCTGCACCCACACTCAGGATGGCTGCCCCATGTCTGGGGTGATCTGTGGTGGAGCGGGCTGGGGGAGCTCAGCCGCACCACTTCCAACCTATCCCTATGTGAGACCATGTCCAGGCTGAGACACTACCTTCCTGCACTCCTCCTTCCAGCAAGGTCTTGGGCTGAGGCACTTGTGATGTTGGCAGGTTGTGCACCCTTTTCCAGGGTACACTCATTTGTAGTGTGGTAGGGTCTAGTCTGGATGTCAGGTCTGGTCCAGTGGTTCAGCTGTAGACCTGGCAGCTCTTGGAGAACTTGGTGTCCCAGCCATGCCAGCGCTGACCTTCCTGTTTGCATTGCCTCCCTGCTTGGTCTCTGCCCGGACCTTCTGTGCAATGCCAGAGCCTCCTGAATCCCTCATCTGCTTTCTAGGCTTGGGTCTTTTCCACACCAAACTCTTTTGGGTTTGATCTTTTCCAGACCAAAACCCTGTCACTTCTGATCTCAACTTGCTCAGGCTTAGCTTGGGGTGGGCAGGTAGGGATCTGAGCTCTCTGTCCTCTCTGGTGTCTGCAGTCAGGAAAGGAGAGTGGGCTATTGCATCTGCTCTGCGGTCCCTGGATCACCCCAAGGCATTTTGGGGCAGAGAGTCACCAAGTCAGGCCTCCCCTTTCTTTGGGACACTGAAGCAAGGGACCTGGTGGCACAGAGGCCAGGCAAGGTTTGTGTAGTAACACTGGTGATGTCTGAGAGGCATGAGGCAGTGAGGGGTGTGAGTATCCAGCCATGATCAGTGCTCTCTGCGGGAAGAATTGGCTTCCTATTCCTCCCTCAAGTCAAGGGACTGAAACAGAGCACCCTGGAGAAACCGAGATGACTTACTGTCTGGAGGGTGCCATCGTACCACCGCAACAACTGCTGCAGGGGCACGAGGAGGTGTGAGGGCTCAGAGACACAACTAGCAGCAGGAATGGTAACAATGTGCCCTAAAGGAGATCTTTCCTCACTGGGTTATAGTTGGTGGTGCATGGAGCATGACTGGGCTGTGGCAGAGGCCACAGATACAGTTTGTATCCCCCCCAAAATGCCCTGGGTCTTTGCTGAGCCCACCTTTGCTGAGCCTCTTCTCTTCCAGCCCCCACAAGCAGGAGTACCTCTGCTTTGGTGAGAGGGGAGTGCGGGGAAACCTGGTTGCAGCCCTTGGGGCACTCCCTGGCCTGGGAACTCTGGGTCTTGGGCTTTCCATGGCCCTGTAACCACCAACTTCGCCTTCTGTTACACATGCACACAGAGTCCCAAGTAACTGCTTTTCCCATTTAGGAATGATTCCCTTGGTTATCAGTAGGTCTCTGCACAGGTCTTCTCTTAGTCCTGTTCAAGCTCCATTTCTTGTCCATCTCCTGGGCTGCAGGTGATGTTTGCTGTGGGCGATGGTGGACAGGGAGGCAGGTGGGGCTGGCATCTGGTGTCTTGTGCAGTGGGGAGGAGTGGAGATCGGGACTGGCAGCATGCGCTAGATTGGGAAGCAGGGAAGGCATGGGGTACCAGGGGCTGAGAGAGCCCACCATCTGCAGGGTCAGTCCTCAGGCAGCAGGGCTTTCTGGCAAGGGAGAGGTGCAAGAAGTTTCCTCTTTCCCCATCACTGGTGCTGCCAGATTTCTAGACTCTGAGTGAAGCCAACCATGAAGCTGAAGCTTCCCAAGAACTTTGAAGAAGAATCATCTGGACTGGTTGCTCAAAGGTTACCATGAGCAGGAATCAGCTGCTTCTGGTGCCTGGCAGGACCATTCTGCTAGAGCAGGGAGTATCCTTGTGATGTACCCATTAAGGGGTCTTTAATGGAGATTGCTGGGGAAAGGAGCTCAGGAACCTCTGCAGCCATTGTAATGCAATGCTGGGGCCAGAGCAGAGGATTTGCCACCATCTATGGTCACAAGTAGTGCAGACCAACTGCCACCAGCTCAGATGGACTGGGGACCCTGGGCAGGGGGCTCTGCAGCGTAGGCTGTCCTTTACACTCTCTGTCAGCCCCAGAGTTGGCAGAGGTGACCTCGGGCTGCAGGGCTTTGGCATGAGGGGTGACTGATGACGAACACCAGGGGTCTAGACTTGTGTGTGCTGCCCTGTGGCTGTCCCTCTTGTGACCCCAAAACCTTTGACATCACTTGTTGCAGTGGTTGGGGTCTGGATGGCCCTGCAGCCTGTGACTTTCCATCTCTCTTGGTGGCAGGAGCAGCTAAGCCACCAGGGATGCCCTCTGCATTGCTGGGGAGACACAGTGTCCTCGGTGGCTAGTGGCCTTGGTTCACACAGCCTTGCAGCTTGTGCCAAGGCTGTGGTGTCCCTTGGCATGCGGCAGTCTGAGACCACACTTTTACCTTGACCTTGCACGGGGATGCCTCTGCCTCCCCTGGTGGCCTTGGCTAAAAGGGAGGGAGCAGTGGCTGAACAGCAAGGGTCTCAGTGTGGGACACCCCTCCCTGCTCCTCCACAGCAGGACACCGCACAGTGGTACCCCCAGTGTGTGAGTAGGTTATTGCCCCTTTTGGTCAGGAGGTGAAGGTGTGCAGGGTCTCTGCTCTTGCTGGGCAGGGGGCTGCAGTTAAAGCAGTCTGTCCCCGGATCCATGACAGCTGGCGGGGTCCCTTGAGGGCTGCCTGCGGGCAGATATGGTGCGGGGAAGATGACAGGGCAAGAGCCAGGGCAGCCTAGGGACTGTCGGGATGTTGCTCCTGCAGTGGCAGCCAGACTTTTGCAACTGAGGCTCCAAATCCCCCGGCTTTGCCATGCTGCTGGGTGCCAGCAGATGCAGTCCTGTCCCCAGGCAGCCCGGGACATCTCCCTGAGCGTGCAAGCCCCCTGACATCCAGCCCACCAGTTTCCCTGGCCTGTCACACTCCTCGGAGCCAGCCTTGGCCCCAGGCACGGTGGAAGGAGGGGATGTGACTTGTCCCCCGTGCCCTCCAGTGAGAGGCCAGTGAGGCAGGTTGTGCCGGGACCGGGACAGGGGGCACCGCCTGAGATGGGACAGAAGGAGGGACAGGCAGCAGAGAAGGAGGGGGGCGGGAGGGCGGGCTGCAAACCGCCTGGCGAGAAGGGCCAGATAGCGGGGTGACGGGCAGCACCCCCGGAACCTCGCTAGAGGGAGAGCTCGGCCCGGGCGCGCCGCCGGGGGTGGGGGGTGCGGGAGACGGTCTGGCAGCCGCCCGGGCGGAGGATGCGCCGGGGAGGGGGGGGGGGACGTTCCTCCCGGGCACAGCGCGGCTGCGGCGGTGCCGGAGCGCCGGGTGTGCCAGCGAGCTCCGCTGGCTGTCTTTATAAGGTCCCTTTTGTTACTGCAGCAGTCCGTGAGCCGGTGCCCTCCCCCCCCACCCCTTCCCGAGGCCAGCGCAGGTCTGTCAGCTGGCCTGAGCTCCCAGTTGGCACTGGGCAAAGTGGTGAGATGATGCCCTGAGGGCTGTGCCCAGTGTGGGGCCCCGTGGGGTGGATTCAGGGAGTGATGCGGGAGGGTGTGGGGAGAGGACTGGGCAGAGGGAGGAGGGCAACGAGGAGAGGATGGAGAGAGGGGAAGGGACGGATGGTGTGGGATGGGAGTGCAGCAGGGTGACAAGGCTAGGGCACGGGACGAAGAGGTCTCCCCACAAGCATTGTCACGGCAAGAAATGGGGCACAAACCTGGGGGGGGATTTTCCCCCAAGCATTTCCATGTCAATCCATGAAGGGCAGCAGGAGCTGGGACACAGGACAGGGTGGCAATGCTGGGGACTGGGGCAGGCGCTTAACAGCATCGAAGATGGGGGCAGCAGGCAGGGTCCCAGGGCTGCCCACAGGGGCATAGGCAGCAGCACGTCCCTGTGGGATGCAGCTGCTTGTGGCAGGTGTTAATTTGAGCCCCTGGGTCTGACCCAGAGCCTCTAGGCTGGGCTTTGCCCAAGGGTTCAAGAGACCCAGCTTTCCCTGTGCTGACCCCATGGCATCTATGTCTCTGAAGAAGACAACCCTCCAGCCAGCAGGTGAGTAACCAGGTTTTTAAGGCTCTCAGCTGGCTCCAGAAATTGTTTGGTGGGATTGCAGAATCCAGCCCCTGTCCTCTGCAGGGCTCTGTGCCCCCTGAAGAGAGGCTTGTGCAATGGGGTGATGGAGGAAAGGGCTGATGCTGCAGGGAGGGGTTCTGGAAGTCTGCAGAGAAACAGGACTGAGAGGGGCACAGCTGCCCGAAGTTCAATCGTACCTGCATCTGGCAGCAGTAAAGCTGGCATGCACCACTGTGGCTGTGTGATTTGAGGACCAGGCTGGACTCCAGAGCTGCCCAAAAGCAGGACCAGCCCCGCCTGTGGTTGGAGGCTGGCCTGGCTGACCTTCAAGTGTCCTCTCAGCCCTAACTTCAATTCTGCGAGGAATGAACCAGCCCAGATCTTGGCTGTCATAAATCAAAGTCGCTCCACTGAGACCGATGGAGGGAGCTGTGTTTATTTAGCTCAGCCAAGGATCCAGTCTGGTACATTCTTAGCAGCAATATTAGGCAGGCTGGGCTCACTTCGCAGAGGCATTGGGAATTGAGGGCAGAGTGCTGCTCTACCCCATGCATGTGTCCCCCACGGGCTTGTACCAGGCTCCTGGCCTTGTCATTTCATGGTGCAGGATGCAAACCAGCCTCCCGTGGGGAGCAAGTGGCACTTGGATTGTGGCTGGAGGTTTTGAGTCCCCTACAGCAGGTGTCTCACCTGGAAACATGTCAGGCAGGACCTGGGCAACCGAGGAGCTTAGCTGAAACCAATGACCACCCAGCCTAGCCTGTCCCCAGGGATATCTCTCCTTCCCTGCTCTTGGGGAACAGGGCGTTGGTGCAGGGAGGATCCCACCATGCAGACACATCCCTGCTGGCAGCCAAGAGCTGGAGGTCAGCCCTCCAGGGCAGGCTTTGCTGAGCTAGTGCCTTATTGCTGCTCTGCATCCAGGAGAGAAGATTTGTTCCTGGCTGCTGACATCCATGAAGAGAATGTGGTGCTAAGTGAGCCTGGTTTGTGGTGGCAAGGTGGCGAGGACATCAGGCCTCCTGCAGTGACACACGGCATTGCAGCCAGGGAAGGTGCTGTGGTCCCTCTTGCTGGGCTCCAGGCAGTCAGCCAGAGGAGGAATATTGGGGCAAGATGAGGATCTCTTTCCAGAAAAGGAGTATTTGGCCCTGAGAAGGAACATTCAGGCCCTGGAGAAGCACCTGGCCCTGGGGAAGGAATGTCTAGGGTGTGGTGGCCCCGAGAAGGACTGTAGTCCTGCAGCAGCTCTCCAGGGCTGGGAGCACAACACAGTCCTTGTGCTGAGCTGGGGTGGGAGGTGGGTGGTGAAAACCCTCTGTCTCGGTGCAAGCACTGAGATGGATCACGTGCCTTCCTAGCAGAGACCCCCAGGAGTACCTCACTGCTGCTGACACAGGTGCTGGGAACCTGGCTCTCTAGTGAACACCTCTGAGGTGGCAGGGGGCCTGCACCCCTGCAGCATGGGGGGTGGCAGTGGCTGTCCTGAGTGGGCAGCAGGGAGAGGGGTGAGCTAGCGCTGGGTCCACTCAGGGATGACTCATTTCAGGCACACTGAGGATTCTTGTACAGTACCAAATCTGATCTTTATTCCTTAAGTGTGGGCCAGTTCTTGGATTGAAAATGTATCTAATGTAAAAAATATTATCATAGTGTTTCTTCAAGCCAAACTGAAATGTCACTTTAGAAAGTGAACTGAAAAACCACCCTGAGACATTAGCTCATTGACAAGAAAATTAGCATCAATTTGGTTGCCTCTGATACGTCTCCTTGCTCTATTCTCCATTTGCTTGAAGATTGGGCTCTTGATTTTCTCTCTTTAAGCTGCATGTTCCCCAAGCCGGCTGGGGCTTTGGGTGGTGACAGACAAGTGCTATGAAGGGGGCAATCCCAGCCTATTTAGGCTGATGGTCCATATTTAATAGCATGAGAGTGACTTGGGTGTTGGAAGAAAACACGTTTCATGGCATGGCTGGCTGGGTAGTGCCTCATCCTGAGAGCAAGGTTATGCGTTGCTGATGTAAAACCCAAAATCAGTATGGGGATTTAGTGAGGCAGTAGATCCGGCTGGTAGAGCTGCTTTGAGACCCAGCTGTGATCCTTGGATGCCCATTGCAAGAAGCAAGGCAAGAATTGCATCCATGGGTTGGGAGCCTGCAGGGAGATACAGATGTTGAAGGACAAGAGAGGTTTTGTGAATGGTCACATGCCTGGATGCTCAGCACTAGGTAGGAAAGGTGAGGACCACAGATTGGGAAGAGAGGCCACAAGGGGACACAGAGTTCTAGGTTTGGCTCCGGAGGCTCCAGGAACTGGCCATGTGAGGGAGGACAACCTCTCAGGTGGGAAAAGCTAGGTCCAGAAGGGTATCAGGAGTTTTTAGAGATGGTAGTTGAGAAGAATGAAAAGGGCTTCATAGGGAGACTGAGCAGCCACTTGCTCTGGAGGTGCAGTTGGACCATAGGGACTGGTGGAGGAGTGGCTTTGAGTTTTCAGCCTGTGGCTGGAAAGACAGCCTTGGAGCTACTAGGCTGGGAAGGGGACAATGCCTGTGCCCCTGTGGTTGGAGAGAGAATTTTAGCAAAAAATACAGTCACCACAACCCATGGCTGGCAGGTGCCAATTACTGGAATGTATTGATCTCCTCTGCTGCTGGGAAGCCAAGAGCCTGTGGGCCCCATCCTTGGCTGAGGGCACAGCGGCTGCAGCCGCACAAGAAGCCAAAGTGGGGCCGAAGTGTGTGCCCAGCACTGGCCTATCAGCGCCCACCCTGTTCTGCTGTTGTGTGCTTCCTGGGGCAGCTTTGGCCCTGCAGCCAGTGCAGCCATAGTTGGAGGGCAGTGAACATCAAGGCCCCAGCCAGTGGCACCTTTGAACACGACCACCCTATTTTGGTGGGAGGGATGCCCACAGAGCAAGCTGGGGATGCAGACAGGGATGCTGGAAGCTGCCTGCCCAGTGCAGCTCCCCAGAGCAGGGAAACTCAGAGCTGGTGAGTTCCTAGTGATCTCATGGCCACTCTCATGGCTGCTCCCACCAGGATGGCATGGGGTGATGGACAGGCTCCCTAAGGAGAGCTGGGGCCAATTGAGCACGGATCTGTCGTGTGCCACCCATCTGGGTCTTACCACAACCACAGCCCTGCGCTGCCAAATTCAGCAGTGGTCTGAGCCAAGCGCATCTCTGCAGGGACTTGCAGGATGTCAGAGCTGCGTTTACCAGGGAAATGTCTGGCCCACGGGTTTAAGTGCAGAGCAGTTTCCCCTGCTGCATGCCAGCTGAGGATGCTGGGCTGCTGAGAGGAAGGCTCCCGTGAGCCCCCTGAGGCATGGGGCAGCTTTTCAGTGCTGCACAGGGCTCCCTCAGGACAGGCAGCGCTGTGCAGCAAGGAGGCTCGTCCTTTGTGGAAGAAGCAGAGCCTCAAGGAGATTGGCCTGGGTAATTAGCTCAGGAGAGCAGGCCTCTTAAAAGTCAATTAGAGACTTTTAAAAATAAATCAGACCGGAACATTATGAGGGCTGCCAGAAAATTTGGGTGAGGTCAGAGTTGCTTAAAGTTTGTTGTTGATTAGATTCAGCCAGCTTTTTGGTTGGGATAACTTCTGTGCCGCTGAGTCACACAGCTTCGGGGGCTAAGCCAAAAGCATCTCCTAACGTGGCCATTTAAGGCATGGTGGGCTGAGAGCTGATGGGCAGTGCAAAGAAGACAGTACACTCTGCTGTGAGCTCAGAGGCGGGGGGGTGGTGGGGGCTTCCTTCATCTTCGACCTCTCTGATGCGGTTTTCCCTTCTGTGAAGTGTTTTGAAGTCGGTGGGTGGGAAAAGGTGAGCAAAGAAAGGAGTTATAGTCCTCTTGTCTCAGGTAGAAACTGCACTTGAGAGTAGCACAAGGCTTTTGTTCTGGTTAAAAAATAGGTGTGGATCTGCAAGACAGCATGTCATGTGCATGTTTCTGTTTTCATGTCTCTGCTATAGCTGAGCTTGGCAGAGCCTGAGCCCACACATGCAGTTTCACAGGCTTAGGGTGGAGGGCTTTGGAGCAGTTATCCTGTCTCTTGACATGCAGTTTGGATGTGGGTTTGAGTGCATTGGTCCTGTCAGCAGTCACTGGAGCTGTCCTGTCACCCCACCTCTCCTCCAGACGCATCCCCAGACCTTCTCTTTGCTCGCAGACCCAACCTCAGCGTGTCTCTAACTGGTGTTGTTCATCTTGGGTCCCAGCAGGGAGTAGCTGGGCTTCAAAGCAGGTGGGGAACCTGCATTTCCTGAGAAGCTGGATGAGGAGAGGACCTCTAGGCAGGCTAACATGGTGTGTCCCTTCCCATTGCAGTGACCATCCCCTGAGCCATCTGGTTTCGGACTCGGACTCAGAGATGGACAGTGTGGAGCAGCTGGCCTTGGGCAGCACAGACACTCTCTCCAATGGGCACAAGGCTGACCTGGAGGCTGCCAAACGCCTGGCCAAGAGGCTCTACAACCTGGATGGCTTTAAAAAGGCAGATGTGGCCCGCCACTTGGGGAAGAAGTACGTGTGGGTGTTTGCAAGGAATGTTGTGTTCTGCAAGAGGCCCACCTGCATCCATGGCACACCCACAGCTGTGGGCCTTGCAGGGCACTGGGCTGGTGGGGAATAGCTGGCAGGACCCGAAAGCCCATTCCCTATGGCTGGCACCAGGTACAAATGTATCAGGTGTTCTCTCCAAAGGTCTTAACACCTAAGAGACATTGAGGTTTTGGTACCTTCCTACTATGACTGCATCTTGGATGGGCAGGGGGGTGGCTAGCTGACCTCTCATGGGCCCTTCCAGCTCTGGCTTCTCCAGTTTCTCTTACATGCCCTGTATTCCCATGGGATGGGAGTTTCATGGGAGTGTGGGGTGTCTCTGTCCCCAGCATGCTTCCCACAGCCCGGGGGAGCTCCCAATCTCTTGGAATCCACCCCATCCCTGTGTGTCTTCAGCTGTACCCGCAGTCTGGTCAATCCCGCTCTCACTCCTGTCTTTTCTGTTTCAGCAATGAGTTCAGCAAGTTGGTGGCCGGGGAATATCTGAAGTTCTTTGTGTTTACTGGGATGAGCCTGGACCAGGCCCTCAGGTCAGATCTGAGGGTGTATGCATGTGTGGTGGGCACCCGAGTGCGGTCCTAGCAGACCATGCCTTCTGCAGCTCCGCACCCACACAGAGATTTGCAGGAGCAGGCAGACCCCACAGCTCCCACCTGGAGATCCCCTTAGCTCTTACATGGCGGGAGTTGAGTCCCACAGTGGTCTTTCAGCCACACAACTGTGAAAGCGCATCCCTGGTCTTAACTCACCAGTAGTGCGGTGGGGTAGTGATCAGGTTCACCTAGGACTTGGCTTTACAGGCCTTGAGCCTCTTGCTGTCACCCCCACCTCCTTCCCTGGTGTAGTGCCCCAGGCTGGCTGTAGGTCTCTGTGATGTGCCAGCAGGGTATGGTGCTGTGAGCTTGGAGGGGAGCCCTGCAGCAGGCTGGGAGGGATGTGCGATGGCAGGGCTTCATGCAGCATGCAGGGGAGTCTCCAGACTGGAAAGCACAGCTCAACTCCTGTGAAAGGTGGGTTGGAGAAGCTGCTGGTGGGCTTCAAGTGTGACCAGTGCTGCTGCTGCTTCTTCAGGTCCTTTCTGAAAGAGCTGGCCCTGATGGGAGAGACGCAAGAGCGAGAGCGAGTGCTGGCTCATTTTTCCCAGCGCTACTATGAGTGTAATCCCAACGCCATTTCTTCAGAGGGTAAGAAACTCTGTGTGTGTGTGTTTCAAGCAAGTCCATGCATTTATCAGCTTGGTGAAGGTGCTCAAACTGAAACCAGAGAGCAGGCTGAGAGCCTGTACTGATGACTTAGGAGACAGCCCAGGTTATAGAGATAGCATTTCCCTCAGATGATAGATGCTTTAGATTTAAAAAAACAAAACAAAACAAAAACAAAACCAAACCTGCTCTGGTTGGATCATGCATAATTAGGGCTCAACCCATCCTTAATTCTGACCTTGAGCAGATTAGTACAAGAGGCGAGAGAAGGCCCTCATCACCAAATAGACTCCTCAGACCCTCGGCTCAGGGAATAGCCAGGTGAGAAAACTCGGGTGCCTGGCATTCAGGGTAGCACAAACACCCACTTTGTACCGTTTCTCGTCCTTGTGCTTCTCCTGTGTGCCTTCAGGTGCTGTGTCTGCTCTGGGCTGGCTCTGGGGCAGGTGAGGCTGGGCTGCCTGGTTGGCAGGGGGCTGTGCTGGTGCCACCTTGCCGTGCTAGGAGCTCTGCAGGATTAGCTGTAGCATTGCTGCTGGGCTGAAGGGGCTGCAGGCTTGGAAAAGAGTTTGCACACTCAGGTTTGGGACCAGCTTTAATTCAGTGCCTTCCTACCTATTTGCCCACGTTGCCAGCACCGCTCTTGACTGCTGTGTGCCCTGTGTGCCTGGGGTGGGAGGAGGGAGCTTGGGGCTGTTTTGGGCCTGCCTGAGATGCCAAGGGGCTGCAGCACCAGCTGTGGGGCTGAGCTGGGGGCTCTAATTCCTGTCCTGTGCTTGTGCTGCAGATGGAGTCCACACCCTCACCTGCGCCCTGATGCTGCTAAACACAGATCTGCACGGACATGTAAGTTCCCACTGCTATCGGCCCCACCTGTCCCTGCACTGTCTGCCCCCACTGCCCTGAACCATAGGTGCTGGGGGAGGAGGGAGGACTTGCAAGGAAAGAGTCATGTGAGCAGGAGGCATGGGACCCTAAACCTGCAAGGTTGGTCACCTTTAACATGTCTCGGGGGGAGAGAGGAGAAACACTGAATGGGAAGAGCGGCTGGCTTTGCAGGAGGTGCTCTGAGCTGGAAGAAGTGGAGGTGGCATGAGGCCAGAAGAAGAAAGTGGACAGGGAGAGACTCAAAAACCAGCTGCCATCGGGAGTGGGTAGCACCCAGCTTAGAAAAAAGAGGCTATTTCAAACTCCCAGAGCCTAGGCAAAGCCGGCAGCTTCCCCACACCTGCAAGCAGCCTCCCTGAGACCTGGCTGGTCCCTCACCTTGCTGCAGAAGTGGGGGGTCTGTTCCTGAGCTGTGGGACCTGCATCAGCCAGAACCAGACCCTGGCCTGAAGGTAACCCCTGCATTTCTTTTCCCCTGGCTCCCCCAGAACATCGGGAAGAGAATGTCCTGCTCTGACTTTATTGGCAACTTGGAGGGACTCAACGGAGGCACTGACTTCCCCAAGGAGCTGCTCAAGGTAAATTTGGCCATTCTCCCTGGCCAGGCAAGCAGCAGGAGCAAAAGTGAGAGCTTTGGGGAGGATCACATGGATGGCTACATGGGATGCAATGAATGTGTCCATCCTCATGCAGGAATGGTGGTGGTCCCTTGGCCTGCAATTTTTCTCCTGCCTTGCTGAGGGGAACATGGGCTGCTTTGTTCCCTCAGGAGGATGCCGGAGCTCCAGCTGGGGTCCTGATTCTCTTGTTGCTCTTGCTGTGCCTGTGTCACAGGCAAAGGGGCACATGTGGGGACAGCTTACTAGGGCTGGTTTGCCCAGCTGCAGCTGGAGGCTTCATGGCATCAGCTGGTGGTACTTGGCCCTTCCTGGCAAAGCTGCGTCCAGGCCCTGGGACTGGAGCCATCTCCAGTGGTAGAGGGAACACTTCTGGTGACATGGGCAAGGCATGGCCATGGGGAGGGTGTGCTGGTGGCTAAAGCACCAGAGCTGGGAACTCACCACACTGGTGTGACTGGGGGACTCCTGCCTTCTCCCTGCCTGACCCAGTTCCCAGCAGGGCTTGGCCAGGGAGGGCAGTGTTCAACAAGCACCTCCAGCCTTGGACTGCTGTGCTTCTCTGGCATTGCCTGTTCTCAGGAGGGTTTTCTGAGCTGCCGTCTCCCTGTCTCGAACCCTGGGAATAGGGTTAGCTCCTATGGGATCTGCTGGGCAGAAACCATTGCTGTCAGTGAAACTCTACAGTTGGCAAATACTTGTGATGTAGAAGATGGGTTCCCACAGGGTGCTGAAGCTATGATGGGGAGAGATGGTTGATGAAAAAAGGCAACTGAGTGTGAAAAGCTGAGCTCCTTTTTCGGCCTCTGTGGGTCTATTCCTGGCTGTGTCGCTCACCCCATCATTAAGGGGTTACCAGCAGCTCTCAATAGGGCTGTCCTCCCTCTCAGCCCACGCTTCACCAGTAGAAGGAGTCACTCAGGAAAAAATCTCTAATTTTAAACCCAGTTCCAGAAAAGGCTTTAAGCACCCAAAATGGAATAGAAATATACAAAATGAGGACCCTGAACCCCTGTCCTCCAGTGCTGCTGTGCTCTGGAGCATCTGCGCTCTGCAGGCTTCTTGGTGTGCCCCCTTTGCAGCCTCCAGTGCCCTGTGGTTGGGTACCTGCACTTAAAGCACTGCCCCATCCCTGTTAAACTTCACCCCTAAAAGTACCAGCAGTTTGAGCACGCAAGATCAAGTTATCCCATCAGTTGCCAGACAGTGGGAAACAGGACAGCAAGCAAGTGCCACAAAGCCACAGGCTTTCTCTCGTGGGCAGGTGCCAAGACCTTTGCTGGGTCTAAGGGAGCAGGGGGAGGCTGCAGCTGCAGCACAGCCCCACACAGCTCTGCCCGCAACCCAGCAGTGGGGAGGCTGCTCTGCTAAAAATGGCCTGTTCCCTCTTGCAGCTGCGGTGCTTCCCACCGCTGCTTTTCAGCCGCCTCTGTACAGGAGCCATGCTGGGGAGGGGGAGCAAAAGGCAGCATAAAGAACAATGTGTGGGGCAGGCTGCAGATCCTCACCTGAAGCACTGCTACTCTTTGGGAAGCCCCTGCCTGTGCAAGGAAGGGGGAGAAGGGTCCTGGGGCAGGTGAGATGGGGAAAGTGGTGTCAGCCTTTGCAGGGGAGAGGTCGGCAAGGAACAGCGCCTGAAAGGGCTGTGCCTCTCCTGGGCAGCGTTTGCCAGGCTCAGTCAGAGAAGACATCCTCTCCCTTCTGCCCACTGCTTTCGGCTGCTTGGTACTTTGGTCCCCGCACAGGCTCAGAGAAATGGGGAAAGGCTCTCCTGCTGCCTGCCCTTGGGCAGCCTGCACTAGCCCCTTAACTCGGGTAGGATGCTGCCTCCTCCATAGAACGGGCTTGTGGATCATGCCTGGGGACTGAGGCTCCTGTGCCACCGTTTGGCACAGCTGGCTGGCTGATTTCAGCACTTCAAGACACATGCATTTCCTAAGGGCAACAGGGGAGGGGAAGGGTTGGCACGCTTCACAGGAGCTTCCCAAAGCTTAGGGTTGGGTCTTGGGCAGCTCCAGCAGTGCAGAAGAAGGGTCCTGCGGGCTCTTCCCAGAGCTGGAGGGCTGGAGGTGACCTTCAACCGCAGCACATGTTGCCGGGGAATGGGGACAGCAGGGCAGGACCTGGGTGGCTGCAGGGGACACAAGGCCATCATCCCCTGTGACTCTGGGGATAGCATCAGGAATAGACCTGTGGGGAGCCTGGGTGCTCCCCTCATCTCTGGCTGCAGGGAGTCTCAAGACAAATGCAGCACGATGCCTGAGAGCGGGTGGCAGCTTGAGTCAGATGAGAACTTATCTGCTACTAGATATCACATGTAAACAATCCCAGTTTTACGCAGAATAAATGAAAACACTTGAAAGCTTGTGTTTTCACAGCTGAGCACCACCTCACCCTCACTGGCTGTGCCTCGCCATGCCCTGCATGGCACTGCTGCTGGAGCTAAGGCAGTGGTGCCTCACCAGCCATGCTGCTGGAAACCCTTTCTCTAGCTTTGAAAAATCCCCAGGAAAATCATACTCTGCAGGCAGGGCAGCCCAGCTCTCCAGCTCAGGTGCCCTCCCCACTGGGGCAGGGAGCCATGCTGGGGGTGTAAGAACCCGTATAATGCTGTGCCCGAGGATGCCCATATCTGCAGGCTTGGACCCGAACTCCTGTGGCCAAATGAAGGCAGGTGTGCACACAGCAAGGAAGGAGGCAAAGCAGGACATCCTGGAGCTGGTGGTATTTTGGTTAGCTCTTGAGATGTTGCTTTTCTCTTGTCAGTGTGATTTTTAGCCCAGGCCCCCTGGGATTTTGCTCACTGTTGCTGGTTGTCTGTTATATTTCAGATGTGGATTTGACCTTTACATGACTGATCACTTTGTGGAGCCTTAGCTCTTTCCCATCTTCCTTACTCTTGTAGCTTAACCTTGTGCTTTGCTGCCTGGAAGCAACACAGTACGGCCAAATCAGACCCCATTTCTCCCTGGCACTGCTTAGTGATTGCAGCAGTGAGACAAATCTGTGCTGCCTTCCAGCCCAGGAAGCACTTCACAGATGTTAATGAATTAAGCCTAACAATGCAGTTGGTTCCCTGGGGGAAGAAGGTAGGATGGGTCCCCACCATCCAGCTTGGAGGGCACAGACACTCAGAGAGCTGCTTGATTAGCCATGTGGGAAGAAAGCCCCACCTCCCACCTCTGAGCTATAATCACAGGAAGGCTTGCTCAGTCTAATCCCCTGTGCTTTTTTTTCTTTTGCCTCCTTCCCCTGGGAGCAATATGCTGCCCTGCCCCTGTCTCCTGTGGCTCTCAAGAGCCTCGGGAGCAGCCCAGCATATCTGTGATAGGCTAGGCACCCATGTCCCCTCTCTCACAAGTTTTGCCCAGTGATCACTATGCCAAGCAGTTAGGAGAGAGTGGAAAATTTCCCCTTTTCCACTGGCCGCATCTCTTACTCAGTCAAGCCTAAC